>JAKELG010000219.1:0-63818 GCA_021527035.1 Lactarius vividus | reverse complement strand
CAAACACCATGTGTCACTTAGTATTCGAGTACCTCAACTCCCGCACCGCAAGACCGTTCAAGTGTTATTACGTCCTTGACATCCTCGTTGGAGATTCATTTGTAGTGTCAGGACTCCACCTCCGTCCATCCCGTCAGGTTTTCCCCTTTATACCTATCGCAACTCTACTGGTACCTATTGCAGACATCCAGCCGTCTTCCCTGAAGACTCAGTGAACCATTGATACTACCCACAAGGGAACCCACATCATACAAGTGCCTAAGTCAGGCAAATGTCTGTGGTAGACGTAACAGTGGTAGCATAACAAATGAGAACCTAATAAGGATCTAGACAATAAAGATATAACTGATCTGTATGAGTCTGGAAGTCCAAATCTAACCATAAGAGTCAGATACTGTATAAGGCAGGAAATGACTCTTATCATATCCTACAAGACATGTGAATCAGTTGCATCTCAACAGCTCCCATTTGTCTGCTCCTCAAGACAGCAGCAATGATGATAATGTCTTTTCCCAGACCCTCAAATTAAAAATGGTGGCAGAACACCCAATGGCAGTGACAACACAACCAGCCCTGGGCCATCAATATGACAACAATACCCTGGAGTCAGCAACAACATCACCTGAGCTCCCAAGCCCTCAAGGCAACAACAACATCACTGGGCCACATCCCCTGACCCCTCAGGTGAGCAGCCTGAAGACAATGATGCTTAATGGTGTTTCAATGATATTTGTACTCAGGCAGTCAATACATAGTAGATGTTGTTTTATTCTGTAGTCTAGACTAATATAATTCATGAACACAAACTTATCTATTTATTTATCAGAGTTTACACCAGGTTATCTGAGGAGACATCAAGAAGCTTGGTGATGTGGTCAAGGTTGGGCATATTTGTGACACCAAGCAGGGATATCACAGGCAGACAGCAGGCACTCACTTGACACTGGACACTGGACACTGGACATGCATGGCACACACTAGCTTGAAGCCAGCTCATTCCTGGCTGAGCCAGGCAGAATACCAAAAACAATATATTTTCCTTATTCACCTGACTCACAAGCCCAGCTTGACCTGCCTAATTTAGTCATGCCTAATCAAGCCTGGCTCAGCCCAGTTCAGCCAGCTCCAGAGCCAAGCTGAGCCAGTTTTGTTTGCAAGCCCATATCTCAGCTTGGCTTGGCTGAAAATGGCTTAGCTCAGCTGGCTCAGCCATTTTGACCTGAGCCATGGCAACACTTGAGCCTGACTAGTATCAGAAGTTCAAGTTGGACTGACACCAAGTGGACATGTAAGGAAGCATGAACATTGACTCTTTGTTCAAAATGGCAACTGCCCCCCTTGATGATGGTGAGTTTGGGAGATATTTGTTGTACCCTTGAATAAGAATAACAAAGGCCCGGCAGATGCATTGGCACTCCCATCCACATGATAACAACCTGCACCATTTATGATACCGGCTGGTACTTTCGTATTTACGTATATACTGTAGTTCTTTGCTGTCTTGACTCATGGATGTGAACGTTGGTGGCTGTGCGTGGTATGTCAGGGCAGCCTTGATGCGAACACGAGTTTCCATATTAGCATTACTTAGGAACATGAATACAGTGGTTGGGTGAGTACGTTCGGATAATTCCGTGATTGACGCCCTGTACCTGCATGAATCCATTTGGCGGTAAGATGGTGCCGAGCCACGTAAACTCAATCACTGGATTCTCGTGAATGCTTTCCCACCTCTATCCGGAGATAGGCCTAGGAGATGAACCCAAAGATGAGACAACATTGTCGTCGTCGAGGATGATGGAGACCGAACGAAGGCGATTACAGGGGTGCAGTAAGTTAGCATAGAACGAAGATAAATAAGCGGTACAAAGACCCTAGATGAGTAGCGGCAAATCTGGGAGAAAATGCGCCACTGGTCAGCCTACGAATACCGCGAGAAGCAGTCAAAGACGACAGGACTCATTTGGGCTTTACCGCACTGTGCATGATGACGTTGTAGTCCGATCGTTTTTTGCGGTTCAAAAGGGACTCTGGTCGCAAGCATAGGTTAGCATAGAGATCGGACTGTGCCTAACTAAGGATGTTGTTTGTTTCCATATCGGTTGGTTTATGCGTGCCCCCGACATGACCGCCAGATGAAGAAGCTTGGCCAGGGGTGATGAACTCTAGTAACGAAGAACCTAATACATGACATGACCCTTGACCCTTTGACGTCGAGAACAGACGGTGAGTCGGGCAGTACAAACAGTGTAGGTCTAACACGTTCACCTGGTTCCCGCAACACTTGGTCAGAATTTCTCAGAAATCTGATACCCTCCCTTTAAAACTCCAATCACCCTCCTCCTCTACCCAGCGCCGAATAGGCTCGTGCTTTGGTCCACCAAGTTCGCCTGTTACGGGATTGACATCGCCGATGAACTCGGCCTTGAGGGGGACAGGTGCATCTGGGTGCCTTTCCACCTGGTCACTCTCGTCTGCTGTAGCCTCGGCATGGCGTTGAAGAGCTTCAAACTCGCGCTGCTGGTCTGGGGGAAGTGGGAGTGGTGCAGGACGAATGAGCGGCGGCCTTGATGCCATAGACCGAGAGATGATACGGGCATTGAAGACTGAACGAGATATGGGGAGAAGCATTTTGCGGTTTGCACACGAAAATAAGTTCCTTGACGGCGCTGAGAAGCGGGTGTGTGATGTGCATCCACGTGGTAAGTCAGCCGTTAGCCGAGAGGCCGCGTCAACGGCCAACGCTAATCTAGCCTCTGGCATGACCAAATACTGAATAGAAAGTATGTACTGTTTCCGTAGATGCCGTGATACTCTAATCTATTAGGAATGAAATGTATGGGCGACGACGGAATAAAAGCAGAGCCTGAGTAAAATCGGTTTAGGAAGGCCGACGCGGGAGCGGAGTCCGCAAGGTCGGAGGCGCTCAAAACCGCATTGTGATGTATGATGATCATTGCTCGAGCCCTATCGTCGGATGATGCCTAAATGTTTCAAGCGCTTGTGTTGGCGGTGCTTATTTCGTCACTCGAATCACCTTGTTCGACTAACTTAACGGCCCCCGTACGGACACCTTCTCGTCCTGTCCCAGTGGTGCCAAGTAACCTCAGGCTCTCTGTTCCGCGGCCGCCTTGATTAAAAGTGCGACTGCTTCTGATGCACCAGTCTGGTCAACCAGAGCCTCCTACCGCCTCCCGTCACGTCTTTCCTACCGTTGATCGCCCAACAGGACCCATATCCGACTGGTCACAGTCTTTGTCTGGCCCATTTATCCCTAAAAGACGCAATGTCGAGAGAGCCTGCGATGACTGTCGCCGTAGAAAAACTCGTTGCGATGGACCTAAGATGCCGGATAACGTATGTACGAATTGTGTGCAAAATAGGAAGATCTGCACCTACGTGTTAGCTCTGTGTCCGTTCTTCCAATTCGTGCCAGTACTGATTTATTTCCCCGCAGTGAAGCCTCCAAACCTCGAGGTCCTCCAAAGGCGTTCGTCATTCTCACTGCTGTTCGTCGTTCGCTGTGTCTTACAACGTTCTTTCAGTTACGTCACAAGTTTGGAAAACAGAGTAGAAAGGATGGAGGCATTGTTGAAACGCGTACGTATGCTTCTTACTCGCCCGTATCGGCTGTCTCGTGGGGGTGTGCCTCCCCTCTTTCTCCGCCCTTTCTTCCTATAACAGGAAAATAAATAAATATCCTTGTTTTCTCTGCCTCTCAGATCGCCGCACTGACTTCAGCCCCTGCTATCTCATAGCTTCGTCCAGATCTCGACTTCTCTGCTGAACTTGGGCCACCCGTTGTGCGTGGCTCCTGGAAAAATGAGTCCTCCACCTCTGCGTCAGGATCAATAGGTGGGAAAAAGACAACATCACAACCGTTGCCCCCTCTCTCCACGCTTACCCCTTTGGTTCTCTCGCGGAAACCTTCGCCGACGTCGTTGTCTGCCGTTTCCGATGATGATGATGAAGCCTTATCCGACGTTGATGATCTTAGAGACCGACTAGTCCAGTCTATGAAGCGCCTCTCGCTGTTGGATAAAAAGCCACAAGAAAAAGCTAGTCGACTTCTCGACGGAGCGTTTCGATTTCACGGTAGAAGTACTACGTATAACCTCGTTTCTGCCACCCGGGAGCTGAGGACAAGGTATCTCCTCGAGTCGATGGGTGTCGACGTAGGCTCTATTGCTAGTGAACTGGAGAAGGGTAACGACCACAGAAATGCACTAAAAGATGGCTTGCGTAGGCAAGAATATTGGCATGCCCCAAATGTGAGTATTCATTATCGTGTGCAGTGTCTTGTCCCCCTTCCCTTCCTTGTTATGACACTGACACTCTTGTGTGGGGACTTTTGCTGATCTTTCGTGTCTCCAGTGGGAACTCGTTTATGAGGGAACTTTCATGTCTTCGGACTCTTTTTCGGGGCTTCTCCGCCACTGGCCACCGTCGGATCTTGCTGCAACTCTTATAGATCTTTACTTCCATCACTGCAACGGAATATTTCCTCTTTTACATCGGCCAACATTTATGCGCCATTTCGCGGATAGGCTATATGAGCGCGACATTTGGTTCGCATGCACATGCATGTGTATCTTTGCCCTTGCCAGTCGCCACACCTACGACCCTCGTGTCCTCCTGGATGAGTCAGTTGAAGCTTGCCCGGATGAGCGCGCAGAGCAGTCTCAATGGCAAACGTCGGGGTTCAAGTACTACTTCTCAGTTTTAGGTACGCTACCGCTAGCGGTGCATCGTATAATGCAGGACTGAGCCCGTTGCAGAAGTAGAGAAGGAAGGACGGGCCATTCTGAATCCGGCGAGTCTCTTTGAGATCCAAACGTTATGCGTACGAGGGTCCGCTCTTGTCTCTTGGGGGTGCTGACCCAGTATCCACCTCAGCTCATGGCTCAGTTCCAAGGCGATACCCGGTGGCACCGCGGCGCTTGGTATACGATCGGGGTAGGAATCAGGAAAATGCAGGACATAGGTGCACACAGCAAACAGTCGTACTCAAAAGCAGGGCCGAGCGTTGCAAACGAATTGTGGAAACGGGTATGGTGGTACCTAATCGGCCTGGATCGTATGCAATGTGTCGCCCTTGGGCGACCTTGTGCCACAAAAGAAGACGAGTGAGCATGTCGACCACGTTTATAGTTGCTTCTCATGTGCTTATTCGACTTGGGTAGCTTCAACGCCGAATACCCTCTTGAAGTTGACGATGATTTTTGGGAGAATGACAATCCGCGGCTTGCATTTGTACAACCATCTCACAAGCCCTCGGCGGTCACCGCATTTAACCTCTGGCTTCGACTCACCGACTTCGCGGCGTCAACCTTGCGGAGCCTGGTAGGTCCCTTATTATACGGTCTCTTCTTGTCCTCACCCGTGTGACCGGAGGACATCCTCGAGCACAATGGTTCTTCTTCTGGATTGAGCGTGCAGGATGTCCTGAACAAACTGAACGGAAACCTGACAGAGTGGGCTGAGAGGGTCCCTGGACATTGTGAGTTGTGCTCTGTGTTTCACTCGCGCACGCCTTATGACGAATCCTACTCTTGCCCCAGTGAGATGGTCTTCTGATCTCGATGACATCGTCCTCGCTAATCAGTCGGCAATGCTCTATACGACTTACAACCTCATCACAATTCTCTTGCAACGTGCCTTCCTCCCGTCGTCTGTGACACTCTTATTATCCCCCCCGCGTGATGCGCAACAAACCCCACCAAGTCTCGCGCATGCGCTGACTGCCCATGCGCTGACGGTCAATGCCGCAAAATCAATGGCGCAGATCTTGACCATCATCCACAAGCGCACCCTTTCGAGTGTCTCATCACTCCTTGTCGGTGCCGAGATCGCCGCGGCAGTCCTTTGTATCGATCATTGGATTATCAAAGCTCGCGGCAGAGACCATCTCGCACCCAGTAGCAGACTCGAGGCAGCAGCCGCTCAGACGATTAGATCTCATGTCCACGATGTGAAGTCGTTGCTTGGTGCTCTGCGATGGGCCGTACCGCGTTGGGAGACTGCACGGGAGAAATTGTGAGAACGTCCGCCTAAGTGCCGATTTAATCTCCATTTTGTTTACTGCGAAGACAGGGCCTACCTCGAAAATATGCTACCTGATTTAGATAACCAGTCGACCGGTGTGGGTCGTCAATCGACCCTCAGTGTCCCTCTCGATCGTCCCTCATATCACTTGAACTTGGCCAAACCTCAGCACTCTTCACGACCGGACGTTTCCTTCTTGGGACTTCACCTACCCACGAACACTAGTGCCAGGATTGTCGATCCCCCTGTGCGTTACGCGCATAGATCTGAAGATGCGCCCTGGCTTGCCGACTTATCTTGCCATTACACCCCACCCCAGCAGCCGATGACTCCAGCGGTTCCACGGATCTCGGATCCGACTTCTTTGCCAAGTATTCGAGATAATGATTGTACCGAACAGTCTCAGCGCTCCCTAGGCGAGTGGACACGTTCGCACCGGTCGTATACGACTCCCTCCCCCTTGCATCCGAACACCGGCCACCAACATTTTTTAATTGGAACGACCTACTCCGATTCTGCGCGTGTGAAGCACGAAACTGATACTGATTCAAGTATTCCACCGCTGAGGCCGAGTTGGGTATATGACACCGTTCATATGCCTTCGGTGCATAGGTTCGTGTCTCTTGCGAATATCCCGGTCGTGAGTCCATATTGACGCACGCTTGCAGGTGGGAAGACAGCCCTGGACGAGCAGGCCGGCCTACTGCGAGTGCTGCTCGAGACGGAGGCCCAAGCTCATCTTTACTCAGCCACTTGTATCGACCTGCTCGAGATTACCCGACTGTTTATTCTCACGAAACAGGCGGGGTCTTGGAACGAGACTCGACAGCCCGACAGTAGACACCGCCGAACTCCGTACTGCTGCCTTTCCTTATCGTGTTTTGTTTCTCACTGCCATTACGTGCGGCGCAAATCTTTGTAAGCATTGATGATGGACTTTGTTAGATTAGCTTACTGAGACCTACACTCGTGGACTTGTACTCTTCGTGGACCAGCAAGCTTAGAGGTTTTACTGACAGTCGACGACGAAAAATGTACTCTGGTTAATTTTAGATGATCATTGTTCGGATTAGGTGCGCCTTGGCAGTTTTCCTTCCTCGAATATGCAACGGCGCACAATGTCTCTCTGCCGACACGCAATTTTTGCGGATCAGGCCTCAAGCTCCAGGACTTGGTAAACGTTGATTATCGATTGTCGGTAGATCGAACAGGCCAGTTGCTAGACTCACCCAGGTCACATCTGGGCCAGGTGGCCACAAAGGTCTTTCGGCAAAGTGGCTTAAAACAATCATCATACTCGATGGGTCATTCAAGATATGAAGATATATGAAGCTATGGAGGACGAAAGTACCAAAACGACGGTAATAAGCCGCGAAGACATGCCCACATTGACACGGCACCTCACCGTCTCAAAACTGGGACGCACTGACACCAAGCGCAATCATCTTTGCTTCTCGTCAACATAGCGTCGACAACGCCCCGGCCAAGTCAACACTTGACACCCTGACCCCACTAAGCTAGCCCGATAAAGAATGCAAATGCCCTATGATCTAGCCAGTAGGGACACAGACACACCGTGACGGGGTTGGGACTTTGCTAACTGAGGCCAAGGGAGGTATGTATTGTAGGTAAGCACCCTATCTGTATTTGGCACCTTTTACAGGTTCTGCCCCAATGAGATGAGATGCCTATGCACGCAAGGCGGCCGTGCAGCAGCTCCTACTAGTGCTTTGTCGTAGCATCTGGTTAATGATGCTCTGGGATACACGCCTTGTTCTGGGGCATTGGGGGACGGGATCGACTCGGAGCGGGTAGACGAACGGCTCCTGGTAACGATGTGGCCGTTGGGCAGGATTCTCGTTGTATGACATGACCTAGTAGTAGGACTCCACTCTCGTTTCTTCAAGAACTAGATAAGTAAGTGGGATTGTGATACAGTAATAGGGTTCCCTTTGCTCACATTTAGAGAACTAAATCGCGCATCTGAACAGAAATTCCGAGACAAAATGGGTGATTTCAATCAATGAGACAAGTGCATAGTGATGTTAATCCTTATCCTATGAACGTTTGTCCCGCGGCTCCCACCCCCGGGCCGCCCTTCATTTCATTCCTGGCGGTCACGCATTCAGGTTTCTGGATGGTCCTTCACTTGGTCCTTCATCCATTTTTCTTGTACGGCATACCACTTGCACCCACCCCACACCGCACCTTCCTCCGGAGTTCGCGTGCGACCAGCTGTAAGGTTGTATTAAAGTAAGCGAGTGTAACCATATTGAGCCAGGTAAAGCCCCTGGCGCCCTCTCAGCGACCTTTGCATTCCCGAAGTCCACGGGTCATACTCCAAGGTGAATTCAGTTGGGCCAGTGCGGCCATGACACTGCCTGGCTGCTGCGCATCACCGGATGGGGGAAAGGTTTAATGTGGCGGTCATGAGGCAGGATTCCTACTACAAACAAACTCAAATAAGTAAACGGGCGTTCGCCGAATGGTCACTCCAACTACGTGAACTGACCGTGCCCAGACTACAGTAACGCTTATGTTCCATAAAGACTCGATCGGGGCCCTTTGTCGTACCGTGGGGTCGTTGGTGCCGGGAAACACTCGTAGTCGTTTCTGTCCGAATGTACTATATGCAGACCGTGGAGTCATCGCCCTGAACAAGCCACCTGGGCTCGTAGCTCAAGGTAGTACCCCGGGCACCGGGGTAGCTACAGTCCATAACCACCATTCTGGGGAGAACCACCTAGATGTGGTGTCGTCGAAATCTGCATTCAATGCTGTACTGGACGGTAATACCTTATTACCATTTTCTATTGTTGGATGATTGGAGTCATCAGCACCACTACACCCACCGTCGGAATCATAGGCCTCCGGCAGAGGTACGATCTAAGTACGGGCCCATATCCGGTTCATCGTCTAGACAAGGTATGGGGGTACATCCCAACATTGACTCCGTGACTGAATATAGACATCACAGGGAACCACTGGAGTTCTGATGCTTGCGTGTACGAAGGTCTTGGCTCGGGAGCTTTCGCAGCAATTCCGTACGCACGCAGTCGGGAAGACTTACCTCGCCTTGGTTCTCGGCGGGAGCAGCGAATTTTCTGCCAAGAAAGGGCTGATTTCACACTCGCTCAGCTCCGACAACGGGCGCGTGCAACTTGGCGCGGAGGAAGGACGGGGCAGCAAACCCGCACTCACGATGTGGGAGGCTCTCGCCTTTTCAGTTCGTTCACTCTTGCGAGTACTCAAATGGATTGATACGATAATTTATACGTTGCATTGGGATGTGGTGTAGGACAAGGCACCTCTGTCGCTTGTGCGCTTGTACCCACGCACGGGGTTGAAGCACCAACTACGCGTGCACATGGCGCATACCCTTCAAGGTATGTACGTGACTGTTGGGCCTTCCCTGCAACCGGTCATGACTTGTTCGTAGTGCCAATTCTTGGCGACACCTTGTACGGTAATGTCACGTCTGCCCAGCAGATCTTGGCGTCTTTGAGGATCCCGGAGAGCCGACTTTTCTTGCACTCTTCGTCCATTTCCTTCTGGGTACGTCAGTCCTCTATCATGCCCGAACCAGTAGCAAGTTTTTGGGAAGGCTGACAGGGCACCATAGAGGTACCGACGCACGGGTCCTCGCAAGCGCTTTCGTTTGACGATTGTTGCCCCGCTTCCAACGGACTTTATAAAGGTATGCCGTGAAATGGGCCTCCGACCACCCGATATCGCGATCCAGGGCGGCATTTTCGTTGATGGGGAGTACGTTGGAGAAGGGGAGATACCCGATGTTGGGGGACGGTGGCTGGGAGAGCCCGTCACAATTTGAGGTGTTCGAAGTTTAGAACCTACTACCTACTTTAAGATAGTTCCAAGGACTACGTCAACCATCCAGCAGTAAAAAACGCATTTTGATTAATGATACAAAATATTCGAATAAGTATAAACGTGGTACTGTAAGGACGATCAGGTGGTTCAACGAGTTGCCAATCGTATTACTCGAGTTTCTCTTGTTCTTGGGGCAGGTTCGCTTTATTTAGTCCGGCATTTACTGAGGTGGCATTGGTCGCTGGGGCCAATGGCTGCACTGCAGCGTAAGGGTATGTGTATGGAGCACCGACCTGTGCGTGTGGTGGTACTTCTGTGGTACCTGAGTTGCTGGAGCCCAGCATGATTGAGTTCAACATAAGCGCCAGCCCGCTCATCTGAGCAGCTTGAAGCAGTGAGACATTTATCTCAAGGTTCAACATAGCGCCATTGGCCGATGTGCCACGTAAGACCGCCGGCGGTGTTGGCGCATCGGCTGATACAGACTGCGTAGGAACAGGCACGATGCCCAAAGCGTGTAGTGTGGGCAACGATGAGACAGGCAACTGCACGGGAATCGCACTGGATACATTGGATGTCCCAACAGGTGACGCCACAGGCGCTGAGGCTGCCGTGCTGGCGGCTGGCATTGATAATGATGGCGCGGGAGTGGTCGATGCTGGAGCGCCTGCTGGGTTAGTGGTAGTCGACAATGTTTTGGTAGTCGTGGCGGACGTAGCAAGAGGAGGCGGGACGTATTGAACCGTAGAATTGAGCGGGAGGGAATAAGGATAGCCAGGGGCGCTTGTGGAGGTGCTTGCGGGCACCCCGTATGTTTGGGCATAGGGATAATGGTAGGCGCGGTAGTGATGCGCGTAGACGGGGGCTGCAGAAAGATAGTAATTTGTGCGCTGCGGGTGAGCGGTCGAGCGCTGCTGACGCGTGATACGCTCGAGCTCCGCTTTTGCTGTGCGCAATTCCGTGCTCAACGCGGAGTGATCGGCGCGCTCTGAGTCCAGTGCCTGCCGTTCAAGATAGTATGCTTGATCATCGTACGCAGCGCGCTAGGACAAGGTTAGCAGGCGTCCAAGAAGAATATGTTACGAAGCCTGCCTTGCCCGACTTTGTCCTAGCACGACGAAAACGTTCTTCAAGTGCACTTCGGCGCTTGAAGCACTCTAATGCCAATTTCGTTTCTAAGTATACCATAAGCAAGGGAAGAATACCGCACACGAAGAAAGGATGCACCTGCGAGTTCACTCTGGAGGATCTCTGTTTCGGTAGCTCTGCGCTTGCCTTTGTTCGCCATAAGGAGATCCTCTCTGGGGTGTTGAAAGACATGATATGGAAGCAAACGATCCACGACATCTCCAACATCTTGGAATGATGTGTTGATGTCTGGAAACAGGGCAGAGACATGGTCGGTGGTCAAGCGAGCAGCAACCCTGAATATCCGGACTGATTGTCGTATTGTTGCATGGGTACAAGTAACACCGTTACGTACCTTGATGAAACTCGGGCTGCGGCAGCTTCCTCGTCAACAGATAACGGAACTACAGGTGGCCACCGCCGG
Organism: Lactarius vividus; assembly: GCA_021527035.1. Classification (NCBI taxonomy): domain Eukaryota; kingdom Fungi; phylum Basidiomycota; class Agaricomycetes; order Russulales; family Russulaceae; genus Lactarius; species Lactarius vividus. The sequence continues at coordinate 52,390 of JAKELG010000219.1, read as the reverse complement.
TGCAGGCAACTGGGGGATGGTAGTACTGGCGTCAGTGCATCGGGAGCAGAAGTGCTGGCGGAGGGAATCGATTGGGGGCTAGGTGTGGGAGCAGAAGTGGCAGAGAGAGGAGGAGGATCATGGCCATGAGCAAGATCTGGGATTGAGGCTGAAGGAGACTGAGAGAGAGAAAGCGGCAGTGTGCTCGACATTGGTCTCCTGTTTATTTTCTTGTCAAAATTTGGCTAGCTAAATCCCCGTGACCGCGAGAACGGCGCGACCCGATTCAATACACTCTTGAGGGTAGGCCTTTCTACACTGGCATTTCTACACTTAAGTCTTGCTCCTGCTTCACCTCTGCATCCGCTCCCTCTAGTCCTTCTCTCCTCGACATCGCTGCCTTCACCCTCTTCAGTAAATCCGCTGCCGAATCTGCATCCTCAGAGTTGCTCCCCGCAACCTTTTCCAACAAATCCCTTGAGAGCTCGAGGTCCCCTCCGCCCAATACATAATAATACCGGGCGACATACATGGCGGAGCGAGCCCACTCCACCACCGGTTTTACTGCATAGTCATACAATCAACGTCATTACGCGAGATCGCTAAATGTAAAAAGTTGGCATACATGTAGCGCGGGATATTTCTATGACTCGCTGGTGGTACGCAACTGCGTCTGCGGTTTCGTCCAAGTCAGAGTGGAGTCTGGCTAATTTGAGAGCGATGGCGATCTCGTTGGCATCGGCACCAAGCAACGCTCGCTTCAGACACTCAATAGCCTCCCGAAGTCTACCCATCTCTTGATAACTTGCGCCTTGCGCCTGCCATAACCGAACGTCATATGGGCTAAGTGTGTATACGATGAGGCTCGGGAGTCTTTGTCGGTAGAATAGAAACTAACCGCAGAGCAGTCGCATGTTGATAGTAATGCAGTGCGTACTGGTGCATATTGAGGAGCTCGTAGGCTTGCCCGAGGCCGTACCACGCACGGTAGTCCTTCCTGTTCACGTCCACGGCACCACGGTACGCCTCAATCGCTGCGTGTGAGTTTTTCATCTCTACGTATTCGTGGCCCATAAGTGTCCAAGCGGAGAGGTACGTCCGATCGAGTTGCGTGGCGCGTCTGAAGTACCGAATGGCCTTCTCGTGTTCTGCCCTCAGTGAATAGTGATTCCCTACGTCTTGCATCAGCACTCGACCAGAATGGCAGGTGGAGCGTAATAACCTACCGACAAGACAGCACACTTCTGGGCGGTCCTTGTCGAGAGCAAGAAAATCATGCGCAAGCCTTGACAGTGTCAGACGGTTTTCTGTAACATACAGGATATTGGAATAGACGTCGATATCGTCGATCCGGCATGGGTCAATCTTAAGAATTTTTTCAAATTGTTCCTCGGCAGCAGAGAAATCTGAAAATCTGTAGCATGAGAACAACAGCAAGCGAAAAAAAAAAAAAAAGGAACGACATACCGTGCAAATGATAGAGTACGTTAGCTCGAAGACTCATGATCCAGAGACTTCCCGAAAAATTCTCTGGACCAAGGAGGCGATCGCAAAGACCGAGCTCATTTTCGGAGGGTTGATGAAGCGTATTGAGCGTACGTATTTGGAACAAATGGACGAGGGGGTGAGCAGAGGGTATGGGCAAGAGCGCGAGCAAGGAGAAGAGCTGCAAGGGGCCATAAGTAGGATTGGAAGGTCTGAAAATAGGTACCGACTTCTTCGCCGTCATTGATGAGATTGCTAAGGAGGTCCCAGGCTGACCAATTCCAGAGGTAATGTTGAAGGGAAAGCAATGCGCACTCTATCGCCTCTTCCCTTCGGTTAAGGCGATATAGCAATAGGCCACGGCTGAAGTGCCGAAGTCAGCACAGGAACGACAAGACGGTCGGAACGATCATACAGGAAGAGGACCCATGGATCTCTCTTGTTTTCTATGGACGAGGCCGTCTCGTATAGCCCCAGAAGGCTTGTGTTCACTGGTACCCCAGGTTGACTTCGATCCACTTCACACACTTAAAGTCAGTGACATGCTGTATTTTTTCATCGTCTAGGACTTACTGTCGAGCTTATTCCAATCTCGGAGAGCGGTTTTCTCACTGGCCTGTCCACGATTGTATCACTATATGACATTTCCGGACGACGAAAGCAAGACATACCAGATACTGGCCGTATAACGATAAGAACCGCCCCTTCGCACTCGAGCACGCGCTCAGGGTGCGTGCCGCACGAGCGAACTCACGGCAGCGGAAGCTGGCCATGCCTGCAGAGAGGACGTCTTCCTCATCAAGTTCGAGCGCGAGTTCCTCCGGTGACACACGGGAGTCCACGGCGCTAGCAAGGGGTGCGTGTGGGTGCCGGGGAGGGAAAGATGCTGGAGGGAGGGGGTCACCCAAGGGACCGATACGCACGGGGGTTGACGATACAAATGAGAGATCCTGATAAGCACGCCGTTTGGAAGGTGGTACGGCTGCCAGAAGCTCAGCAGCCCTCCGACCGTCGTTAGACAAATGGGCCTAGCGGTGATTTGGCCCAGCATACCACTTGGACGCGTGTTGCAAGCCACGATCTGCGCAGTCTTTGATGGCCTTGCGAAGGCTGTCGATTGTCTCTTTGTCAACGGTGATGGCCACCGCCATGTGAATGGTAATGAGGGTCAATTTGATGTCGGGTGGAACTCCTTGTGTGTTTTCGAGTCGAGAAAGACAGTTGCGCCAGTGCGCAAAAAGGCGAAAGAACTGGATAGAGGTGGTGATCCTGACGTGGAGGTCGCGGCGCGGCTAGGAACACTGTGAGTCACGGTGCCAAATTTCTCCATTCGAATTCCCCGCTCACTCTCCCCGCTCTCGCGCGCCATCCAACGCATGCATCCGCCAGCCTGGTTGCTGGTGGCAGTTGCGCTCACCTTTGGGATCGTTGCAAGACTCTGCGTTATTATCGCATTTCCGAAGGACCGTCCGGCTCGTAGACGGGATCAGAAGGGGACCTGTCACCTAGCCGTCTTCCTTGGTTCAGGCCAGAATATAATCTACTCTATTATCTGCCCCCACGCTCAGACTGTATCGTTATTATCTAGGTGGACACAGTAGCGAGGCCCTCACGCTCATATCTACTCTGGATTTCTCACGTTACACTCCGAGGACGTACTTTGTTAGCGAGGGTGACTCACTTAGCGCGACGAAGGCCATCGCATTGGAGCGGCTCAAAGCTACCTCTGAACGATCTTTTGTGAGTACTGCATCCTGCCGCTCTTGCCTAACCAGTCGACCTTACGTCTGACAGCCCCCCGAAGACCCTAGTGGCGAATATCAGATCCTCACTATCCCTCGTGCGAGACGCGTGCATCAGAACTTACTCACTATCCCAGTAACGGCGCTGCGTTCTTTCCTGGTCTCATTCTATTATGTCACCCTGGCCCCGCGACGACTTGGCGATTCCTCTAAAGCCGATGTTAATGTTATTCTCCTGAATGGACCTGGAACCTGTTTCGTTCTCTGCGTCGCCGCATACATCAACCGAGTGGGTGACTTGCTTCTCGTCGCCCTTAATCATTAACAAACTCTCCGGTTTACAGTTCCTTGGATTGCCGTCACCAAGGCTGGTGTATGTCGAGACCTTTGCACGCGTTCGAACGCTCTCGCTTACAGGCAAGCTACTGCGTCCTATTGCTGACAAGTATGAATTGCCATTACACTGATTACGCAACTTCTGAAACTAACTTGTGATGCGAGATTTATTGTACAATGGCCCAACTTATTACAAGATGGTGGGCGGGGCGAGTGTCATGGGTGGTTGGTCTGAGTGATCGTGCTAAATTTCGTACGCATGTTCATTCACTTGGTTGTCGTCTTCCTACAATTGAGAACAAAAAATCGGTGTACCTTAATTTGGTCTATCATTGTTATTGTCCATCGTTCTGACAACGAAAGGTCGAGGTGGTACTTTGGTCTTCTACCCAGCTTGAACGACCCCCAAGACCCCTCAATCTTACGCTGTAAGTTACAGCAAACAGCTAGCTGAATAAGGCAACGCTTCTCTACCCGTCATCGTTTTTATGGTGACGAAACGACGGGATCATATCTTTTGATAATCGAACTCGAATGAGCAATCACCGATTGCTAGAACAAGAAGGCGCAAGATACATTCAAGCCCTTGTCTAGTTGTCTGGCCAGACCGGCGGAAAACCGGAGACAACAGATCGGAGACAGGTGCCAAACCTACTTACGCGTCCACCTGTCTTCCCCGTTACCACCCCCACGTCTCGGGCTGGCACTCCGCCCTCGCCCACCTTCGCGCTTAGATGGCTCCCAGCCACCCCCTCCGCCTTGACTTTTGGGTGGGTGGAGGCGACGGTCAATGCGTTGGCCGTGGCGTAAGGAAGAGACGAGTTCCTTGGATGCAAGGCGCAAGTGCATAAAGTTACAGAAACCACCGCGATTGCATTCACCGTTCTCATTCTGTCGGCAGCAAGCTTCGCGGAAGTCTGTAACGGGAGACAATTCGGCGTACAGAGGCCGGCCTACATGGTGAACATTGAGTCTACATAACACATTCGCGAACAAAAGTATACGCACCTGCATACCAGCGGTCGTTCAAACCATCGACTGCGGCCTGTGCTTCCGTCTCCCATTCATAACGTGCATACACGTTGCCTATTAAATGGTCGCCAACATTGTCACACACCTGTCCACTCAAATGTCAGCGTTCCTACTTTAGAAGATGGGTAATCATCAACGCACGTGGAGCTCGAGAAGATGGCCGAACTTTGCCAGCTCGCAATACAAGTCTTCATAAATAGCATCGAACCCCTCCTGGAGCTCTTTCTCTGAGAGCTTGCAGACTGGATCGTGTGCTGGGTTATGATATACGTTCGGCAGGAGGATGGTCTGTGAGAACGGGGGTTTGATATGCTTTCGAGAGCAACGGTCCCCGTGCCGACAGGCACCTATCTAAGTGAGGTCATTTTCGGCGCACAAGTACCCACAGATAGGAATGCTGCATACTTTGTAATAGAAAGAGCAGTTTACACGATCCTGCTCTGTGCCAAAAATGTTTGCCTTTAAGAAGGAAGAAAGAAAGGAAAAAAAAAAAAAAAAGTAAGTAATATGGGTGAGTAAAGGATGGAGAAATAAACCCACAAGGTGAGAAGCCATAATAGAGGTTCAGCACAGTAACAGTGTGAACTGAAAGACGCGACGAGCGATGCGTTCGGACCATGTCTTATTCAGCATTCCCACAGTATGTGATCCCTAAGCGCCCAGCGCTAAGCAGCCAAATCCGAGTCAAGTTGGTTGCGTCAGCCCGGGCCCTTGCCAACAAAGCCCTTGCCAACAAAAACTTGAATGTCTTCCGTCCCTGTATGGTGTGTGCAGGATCTGTAAGTGGTTTATAGTTCTCTCTGTATCTGCACCTAACTCGCAAACTCCGCATGAAGACTTGGCATGACACTTGGCATGACATGAAATTATTGTCTTTCATCTGGCAGGCATGTCCTTGGCTCTGGATGGCCGGTCCTTGGTGTGTTTCTACTACAGTAGTAGGTGCCTTGGACGCTCTGGCGATCTGGCATAATCACGGTATGGTGCTCCCGATACTCTGAATTACGCCGGGCCCTGGCCGGATCTTATCGTGAGTACAGTGTCATCTGAGGCTCCTATCCTCGGTGGGCATGTGGGAAAATACCGCGCGCTGCTGTCATGGAGTCGTTTCATCAATCTAGCCCGACCTTTATTATATCGCCGAGCAGCATCCTTTGCAATAAGATGGCGGTTGGTTCAGCTGGGTGTGCATTGCAGGTCGAAAATTGCATGGACCTGCCCGACATTCCAGGTCGATATTCACCTATGAACATATGACTGTCGGCGGCTCTCGGCGAGTGATGTCTTCAGTCTTGGCTACAGTACATCTAAGATTTTGAAATTCCAAACGTGGGTCTCAGCTTCTTAACGATCTTAACCCTTGAATGGGCGAGGCAGCTGGCATCTTTATTACCTGAGTCCCTCATGCCCCCTACTATACTCTAGCAGCCATCAAAGAAGGGCTCGGTGGGGTGTAAATAGTTTGCCAATCGTAGCCACTGGTTGAACGGGACCCCGCTATCGATCACTGTCCTCGTCGGCTCTCCGAAAAGCACAAGATGGTACATAAGACCGTTTAGCCCCTTTCGGTTCCTTCCTTCTCTCCATTCTCACCCTTCTCGATGTTTCCGTAGCCAAATACTTGAAGCGGAAATGCGCCAACCAGTGTCGTATCGGGCTCATGCGCACAACCCGGGTCTCACATTACTGTCAGAACACACAAGGCGACCGGCAATGGGAACCCATTCCCATCTCCGGACGTTCTTTTCTTTTCGAGGTGCGTTTACCTACCTAGGACACCGCATATATCCGCGCCAATGATTCGTAAGTTACTGTCGGTAACTGACACACCCTCCAGGATTCGCGCCTCTAACAATCAGGCCGTCATTAAATAGACATCAATGGCGTCAGTAACTTACCAGAGTCTACAGCTTGAGACCACCCCTTCTAAAAGTGCCGATGCGTGGATTGTCTATTTCATGATTGATGGTAGTCGCTGCACAGAAGAATGCAGGCACACGTGGTGAGTCCTCGTGGTCCATCGCGTGAAGCTTTATATATTATGTGTTAAAATACACTTGTATTTTGTTGTCTGCTGATGTCTTGTGTTCCAAGCAAATTCGCTACTTCGTCCCGGCGAGGTCTTTGGCCAGCGCCCAATTTCAGAGGCGCTCGCAACTCCATCTGATAACTTTCAGGGGTGTAAGTTGTGAAAACTCCGGCCGGCTCACCGCGACGATTGACATTTCTGTTTCCGTACTGCTTATTTTGAAATCCAAAAGTGATTTTCTGAGTGCTGGAAAAACAATTAAATGCTGAGTGGTAAGTGCGATAGCTGCTCTTTCTCGGAGTCCTGATGATGTACCGGGAAGTTGCCGTGAGGTCGCAGATGCCTAGGCTGAGGAGAGTAAAACATGAGAGGTCAACAAAGGCACGCCAGCTGCCAAGCAGGGCATATTGGGTAAATCTTATGATAAAGAACCAACATCTATGAAAGAAAGTCAGACTGGACGAGATCCTTCAATGATAAAGATGTCTAGACTCTGCGTGTGTACGAATATTACAGTAAACGAGTTCAGATACAGAATTCGTAGACATTTGGTATCTGCCACAACACAAGAGCTGGAAGAGTGCCTATCAGAGAAGTCGAGAATAACTTAAACTGGCTACGGTGAAGAAAGGATATCAAAATTTACGCGGGAAGATCCAGGGCGTTCCCCAAGAATTAGGCGTCAACGAAAGAGACCTATTCCGATGCCGTTGAGGCGTCCAATACATTAGCGAATCATCTGATGGCCGCGCTAGCGTATTCGGGGAAACGCGCGCAAAAGAAGTGGAACCACCTGTCCAATCGGCATCTAAAGAAGCGCACCCCGAAGTTGAATTAAGTCCCCCTATTTGTGGTGGTGAAGTCTGGGGATACGCGTTCATTCCAGGCGTGTCAACATTCCCAAGGGTATTACTGGCGGATTCAAATTTTTTTTAGAACATTGTGACCGAGGGCGGAAACACGGCAAACCTGGTAAACACATCCAGTTCTGCAATACGCTGCTTGAGAAGACACATCGAACTATTGCTGTGTTGCGGGTGGCGATTCAACGCCTCTGCAGCGCATCTCAAGCGGAGGGACAGCTCTAATACGGCTTGATAATTTGTGACCTCTGAAAGGCAACCACACTCGCTGAGTGGAGTCTGCTGTCCGGAATGTCGTGACAGACAAGCGTCAGGAGTCGCCTCACTGCAGGACACGTCGCGCAGTGAATTGTCAAACAGCTCCGCGAAAGGAGTGTCTGATTGTAAATCTCCATCCGTGAAATAAGAAAGCAACGAAGCAATAGTGTCGTCCCGGGGCGATGTCGGGCTGAACGCAGAACGGGATTGCATCCAAGCATCGTCGATGTCCGGTGTAGCCAGGGGAGAATCGCTTGAGGATGAAGAAGCCACGCTGAAGGGGCCCATGAGAGTCGGCACTTGAAGCCCGGGAAATTCTTCGAGTGGAGCCTGTCGAGATCCTCGTTCCTTAGACACCATCGAGATGTCCAAGTTGGGTGGTGGAGATGGGGCCACAACACCACTCTTCTCCCCTTGGGAGGTCTTCGTCGTGTGCTCTTGTGTATGCTCTTGTGTGTGCTTCTCGGCACACGGGGACGGTGCAGAGGAAGTAAGGGAATGGATCGCCTGATCCTGGTAGGTATCCGATGAAGACTGAGCCCATCGCGGATGTGGCTTATTCTTGAGCTACGAAGGCGGCTCATCGGTCAGGGAATTGACCCTCCGTACACAACGCGAGAGACTTGCCTCTCGAATAACCCCCTCTAGTTCGGCGACACGCATTTGCAGGCGGGTCTTATCATCGGCTGCCTCGGTCCTGAGGAGGTGAATATGAACTCATAAATAAATAGTCTCCGACGACACGAACAGGAGTCCATTACCTTTGACTGGGGTCGTCAACTTCGTACACGCAGAGACCTGTCTGTGGGTTGAATGTGTACCTGGATTACGTAGTGCCCTCACGCATGGGGAACAACGTACGATGCCAAGCTGGATACAGCGGCCACAAGGCCTCTTGCGGTCACACTGGAATGAAGGGTGAGGGATAAGACCAAAGGAGACGGTGGGTGGGTATACCATGCGCTTGGAAGTGTGACAATTGAGGCAAGATTGGGTCGTGCGATTGCGACGACGCTTTCTGTGGTCGCTGACAGTAACACCTGCAGAGGGTTGCAGAGGTGCATCCACTTTTTTACGTTTAGCGGCCTCTGAGGACATGAAAGAGCTTATAGGTCGCAGAGTGCAGGGGTAGACAAGGATTGCGTGAAATCGAGGTGGGTAGCGGCGTCAAGTTGAGAGCATGGCGGGAGGGCTCCTTATTTAAGTCTGAGCGCCGAGAGATCAAGGCTCACGGGCCAATCGGCGACTTGTCACAATCGTAAGAACGGAATGGTTGAAGAGTGATCAGGATAACGTGAGAACGTCCAGCACCGGCGGCTACGGTATTGTGGAGCTGCTACCCATGTGCATCCAGTCAAAAGGTGGGGATATAGTAGGGAGGCTCAGATGTCAAGGAAAGTAGCTCTGCCAAGAGGTTATCATTTTCCCGCGAAGCACCAAGCCAAAGCCAAGCACCGTAGAGATACGGAAACATTGTGGCAAGCCTGCACCCCAGTCACTCCTGTGGGAATACAATGGTTGGTCGGTCGGGATTATTTTCCCAACTTCGGGACAAGTCCCCTACCTCGGATCTCGTTGTATGAAAGAAATTGAGCCAATAGTTGACCATTTATCACTCATTTATCGATTCCGAGTCGGTCTCTGCTTGTGTGCCCTCCTAAGGGCCCTCTATAAATTCGTATTCAGGAGGTGAGTTGCCACCGGGGAAGAAATTTGTGCATCGCCGAGTAGAAGCGAAGTATCATCTACACCATCACCACACGAGCGTCATGTCAACACGTGACACAAGGTCGACGTTCAACCATCTACAAGTTCAACCATCTACGATAGTCATCAGTGTGATGACTCAGAAGTGCTTGTCCGGTCACCCAGTGAGGGAATGTCCTCCCCGCTTTGCCACGATGCTGGGAAGAGCGCCACCTAACTTATATCATATCTACATCGGCTACAGTGTGAATGTAATGCGGCGTAAGTAATGCTGTAAGACCGGACAGATCGCGTACGGTGTAGAACTGGACCATGCGGCATTAGCCGCCCGTAATTCTGTATGGAGTAGATCAGCGTTCACATTTTGAGGTTCATTACGGCCGCGGATGTCATTTTGGGTCACCTGTTTCCCCGGACTATAGGGCAGACGAAGTTCCCGGGTCGCCAGTAGATTAGTATTGTAAGAGAGAGTGCGTCCCTTGTTTTGATTCAACGTCTCCCCTTTTCTCCGGCTTGTCTAGCGCTCGTACCGGATTTCGTTAAATTAGGACCGCCGCGACAGATAATGAATTACCATGAGGCCTTACATAGTAAATTCTCCTGATGAGGCGACGGTGACGGATAACGGGCGCAATGTCGCTCAATAACACCTAATCCTCGGATATCACCAAAGCCGATCGTCGCATCTCAAAATCAAGTTGGACTAGGCGGAAGAGCGCACTACATCTTGGACTTCTTAAAAATAAAATTCTAAGAGGGTGGTCACTAGCTGTCATAATGCTTTGACCTTGCAAACATCACTAACCCAAGAATGTAGTGTGAAGAGTTGGTCATCGGTTCTGGTGATCTCTCAGTTTGAACATACCTGGGAGGGTAGAGTAATCCTAATTCGATGAGATTTGTTGAGCTGAAATTGCTACATAAACATCTATGACGCAGGTATCCGATGGGGTTTTGTCTATGTGGTATGCCAAGTGTAGTAAGAAGGCTTACTCTTGTAAATTTTTTTTTTTTTTTTTTTTTTTTTTCATTTACAGGCACCTATGCACTGCCTCAAATCCTTGAAAGGAAGTAATAAAAAAGAAGGGTACAGATTCTTGCCAAGGAAGTGGTGATATAGAACCCTGAACAGTCAAGGAAGGAATATTAAGGAATCAGGGATATGTATCACATGACCCAAGCAAGGGTGGACAATTGTGCAAGCACAGGGACTAGAACTTTGGAGGGCCTGAAGGGCCCTCAATTCTATTTTTGCACTTTGTATTGGTTGTCTTCAGTGAGAAAACTACCTTCATAAAAGTTTCACAGCACAGTAATGTATACAAGTAAGGCAAACATTTGGTCAGACAGCAGAAATGTAATGTTACCACAGGAACATTATGCACAATGTGTGCTTCACTAAGTTGCTCAGGCCAAGGTAATGGAATTCATGGCAGTTGGTTAAGACTGAGTCAGGTGATGCACAAGTGTCACACTGTTACATTTCATTTGTGGACTGCCCAGCCCAGTCATGGACTCTGACATATTTGCTATGACTTGGTACGTCAGCAGTAATAGTCATGGACTTGTAGCATCAGTCAGTGGTTGTGTGTTATGTTTCGTTCTTGGACTGCCTGGCCCAGTTGTGGACTCTGACCTGATCGTAATGACCCGACGTGTCAGGAGTAATGTGTCATGGACTTCGGATCTTACCGCCTCGTGTTGTGCTGACTGAGAACTCCTATTGTTGTACGTGAGGAGGATTACTATGCTGACTGATATGTTCCATTGTTCTACGTGTATGATATTACGATACAGATGAATGATTCCTAGGACTGCTGTACTAGGATTTACACTACTTACGTGATTGGTTACCTACATGTTCGAGTGGAGCTAGAACTGGCTCCCTTACGTGTATTTAAGCTTGTAGTAGTACAGGCCAGGATCCCCATCTTGGTCTTCTTCGAATACCACTCTCATCCTCGCGTCTATACAAGGGCCCAGTGTCCCTTAGTGAGCTAGCTCTGGTATATCCCTAAGACCAAAGGGATCCCCATGACCTTCCCCATTCCAACTCCATGTGGATGGTGGATAGCCCAACCATGACTTACCCCCCGAACACCACGTGTCACTTAGTATTTGAGTACCTCAACTCCCGCACCGCAAGACCATTCAAGTGTTATTACGTCCTTGAAAATCCTCGTTGGAGATTCGTTCATAGTGTCAGAACTCCACCTCCATCCATCCCATCAGGTTTTCCCCTTTATACCTATTGTGACTCTACTGGTACCTATTGCAGGCATCCGGCCATCTTCCCAGAAGACTCAGTGAACCATTGATACTACCCATGAGGGAACCCATGTCATACAAGTGCCTAAGTCAGGCAAACGTCCGTGGTAGACGTAACATTAAGACCAAGATCCTTCAACGTGGCTTCCACAACAATCACAACCAGAGACCTTTGGGTACCATTCAGACCGTACCATATTGACAGAAGAGGAGAACGCAATGTTCCGAAAAGATTCTTAGGAGCAGCCTTTTGGCAGACAGAGAAGGGAGACCCAGGTTACGTAGTCCCTTACAACCATTGCAACAACACCACCAGTTTAATCCCTGTAGAATTCAACTTTGAGAACCTCTGTTGGACAGAGATCAAGTGGGACGATGTTATGATTTTCCTTCTTTCTTTCTCTTGGACGCGTCCATTCCCTGCTTCTTACTTCCATATCCCACCTTGATACGCCCATAACTCCTCACGCGCCCGGCCGTTTCTGATGGTCTCTTCGCTGCACGATATGTCTTTATGCCCCCTTCCTTGTATATCAAAGTTCACGGCGCTCCGGTCTCAGCTGACCCGCACATGACCCCGTGCAATCACCATGCTTCTTACTATAGCCATGCCTTTGTTCTACTTTGACTCAGAACCCACATATCGCGCCATACATTTGTTGTGTACAAACACCCTGTACTAGTATATAAGTCGCATGCTACCTAGCTTGTACGGTAGACTTGACTTCTTGTGTAATACCACATTGTTGTTAATCCACGAACGACTTTATGCTCGCTGTTTCGCTTGAGCACGACTTTGGTTCGCCTTTGCGCTTGAACCCCTGAACTTCCCGCCTATCACCTATGTGTCTGAGGAGACCATGTGGTGCTTATTCATCATCGGACTTGGTCTTAACCGACCACCTCGCATCCTGTTACCTCAGCCAGAGCGACTTAGTGACATGCATGTCACACATAACATTCCTGTGGTAACGTTACATTAAGTTAAGTCTCTTGCAACCCTGGCGACTAGTAGGAGTCGCACGAAATTCCAGCCACAGTACATCGATTGGTATCTAACCGACGAGCTCTCTAGCCACGAGAAAGGCACAGTAATCTGGGAAGAAATTCATAACCAAGAGGGGTACTTCATCTTTGACGCCAAGAACCAGGAATACCACCAAGTCCACTACTTTGACGACCTTCGTATCTGGGCTTACATCAACTACGACCCAAAACAAGGATGGTGGTACGCCTACAAAGCTGTCCCTCCACAATTCGGCGCAGGACCCCTCGTGTTACGGACGAACAATACGAAGTATGAAGTGGACTTTTACTACACGGTTGTGACTACGGTAGTAAGTAGGAATTAGTCACGGACTTCATCATCAGTCAGCACGAGTAGTACTAGCATGTGATTGTTAGTATTACTCATTACTAGTACAGCGATAGTAGGGTTCGAGCTACTTACGCCATACAATATCTGTAACGTTACCACAGGAACGTTATGTGCAACGTGCACGTCACTAAGTCGTTCAAGCCGAGGTAACGGGACGCGAGTCAGTCGATTAAGACCAAGTTCGATGATGAATAAGCACCACACGGTCTCCTCAGACACGTGGGTGGTAGTCGAGAGTTCTGGGGTTCAAGCGCAAAGGCGAACCAAAGTCGTGCTCAAGCGAAACAGCGAGCGTAAAGTCGTTCGTGGATTGACAACGATGTGGTATTACACAAGAAGTCAAGTCTACCGTACAAGCTAGGTAGCGTGCGACTTATATACTAGTACAGGATGTTTGTACGCAACAAACATATGGTGCGATATAAAAGGTTCGGAGTAAAAACAGAACAAAGGCATGACTATAGTAGGAAACATGGTGATTGCGCGGGGTCATGTGCGAGTCAGCTGAGCCCGGAGCGCCGTGAACTTTGATATACAAGGAAGGAGACGTAACGGCGTATCATGCAGCGAAGAGATCATCAGAAACGGCTGGGCGCGTGAGGAGTTATGGGCGTAACAAGGTGGGGTATGGGAATAAGAAGCAAAGAACGGAAGCGTCCAAGAGAAAGGGAGGGAAAATCGTAACAATATCGGACTCACAGAGGAGCTTTAAAGCTACCTCTTCATATGTATAAATAGTGGACTAGAAAGACCAAGATACACCATCTTGGTCTTCTTCTAAATACCACCTCCCATTGTCTAACTTGTCGAGCCTTCGAGCTTTGAATCCCTCCTTCCCTTGACCTTCGAGTCTAAGGCCATTAACATTTCACGTCATCAAGTCTTTGTTGCCTTAGTCCTTGTTCTTAGATCTCTTTGGACTGCCTTAGTTGTATTCCAAGGGATTCTCAAAACCTACGAACAATATTCTCGAAACCACTAAGTCGTGAACGCCCTTATCGAGTCCAAGTCGGACTGACACAGTGGTAGCGTTACACCTCAGGTCAACCAACATCACAGGAATTAACATCGACCCAGATGAATCAACCACCCTCACTCCCATACAGCCAGAGATGGCCACCAACACTCAGGTTGCCACTAGCCTTACTACCACGGGAGCCTCCGGCTTGGGTGGTGGAGGACCACATGCTACAGGAGGTCGATCAGCTGCTCAGACGAGCGGAGCGACTCATAGCTCTAGCTCCCAGCCGACGATGGGGTCGGGCAGTGGCCCAACTGCTGGACCTGGTGGAAGCATACATGGTAGCGGTGGAGGCCCACTGGGTGGCAGGTGCCCCTGGTGGTGGCGGAGGTGGTCTGGGTGGAGGAGCTCCAGGAGGCAGCGCTCCAGGAGGAGGTGCGCTCCCCATGGGCCCAGCTGGAGCAATACCAGCACCGGGAGGGGGCAAACTTGGGGGCAACCCACCACCCGTCTTTGATGGAAATCGAGAGGAGAGTCGAAACTTTCTTCGATCCTTTTGAATTTATCAAGGGATGAACCCAACTGTGGACCAGCTTACAGTACCCTACTCGCGAGCCATGACCTTCCTCTTGTACATGAGGGGACATCTGGTGGACGATTGGGTAGATGAGCAGACTGCGTGGCTAGACACCCAGATAGCAGGAGGAGTACTGCACAATGAAGAGAACCTATGGAACATGGTCCTTGACCGGTTCACGAACGCCTACACCGACACCACCGAACGAACCAGAGCACGCCAAGACATCGATAAGTTAAAGATGATTGGTGAAGACATCGACACGTATATCGCAAAGTTCCAGAACCTCACAGCAAAAGCCGGCTATAACCCAGATGAAGCCAATGTCATCGAAAAATTCCAAGCGTGACTCCCTGACAACCTCGTAATCAATGCTATATGCTTTCAACACCCGGTCACATGGGATCAATGGAAAGCGGCGGCGCAACTTCAGCAAGCTGAGTATCTTATGCTGAAACCCCGCCTCACACGCAACCAACAAAATGAAAAACGAGGGGGTCACACCCTGAGACCAGTGGGTCCAAGCCCTCAACAAGGCGCGTGACCCAAACACCATGGATATTAGCCACACTAGAGCCCGTGCAACCCTCACAGATGCTGAGAAGCAAAGGATGGTCGCGGAGGGGAGATGTTTCCGATGTGGAGAAAAGGGTCATGTGTCGCGTAATTGCCCACAAAAAGGCACTTGTGCTGCTCAGACCACAAGCGATGGAGGAGCGCCTCCTCCTGTCCCCACTACCTCCACAGTATCGCCTCCCCCCCTCGTTACTTGAGTCGCCATATCAGCAAACCGCGTACTGTTGAATGATGAAGTGGCTGATGCTCAGATCGCAGCACTGGCTGCTCAACCAAAAGAAGTGTGGGACCTCTTGGTGGAGAAGCTTTTTGGAGGAAAGGATTTTCTGAACGCCTGAACCCGTCGGCCTGGGCAAAGGCATTACATGTGTATTATAGCAGATATCGATCCATGCGAATCCCAGTTCTTTTCAAATCTGCAAACACGACTGGCCAAATGACAGGTCCTGTTGGACTCTGGAGCAACCGACAACTTTATTTGTGTGGAACTGCTCAAACTGAACAGCATCTCGGAACCCGAACCTGTCTCCGCCCCCATCACTATATGGAACATTGACTGGAACCTACAACCGAGACTGGCGCGAATAACCCAGTACACCAATTTGGCGGTGCGAACTGGCGAGCGCATGAAGACACTTCGTTTCCTGGTAACCAACCTAGGAAAGGACGAAGTGATCTTGGGCTACCCCTGGTTCTCTGGCCTTCGAGCCTGAGATAGTGTAATGTTACCACAGGAACGTTATGTGTGACGTGCATGTCACTAAGTTGCTCAAGCCGAGGTAACAGGATGTGAAGCAGTCGGTTAAGACTGAGTTCGATGATGAATAAGCACCACACGGTCTCCTCAGACACGTAGGTGATAGTCAGGAAGTTCAGGGGTTCAAGCGCAAAGGCGAACCAAAGTCGTGCTCAAGTGAAACAGCGAGCGTAAAGTTGTTCGTGGATTGACAGCGATGTGGTATTACACAAGAAGTCAAGTCTACCGTACAAGCTAGGTAGCATGCGACTTATATACTGGTACAGGATGTTTGCACACAACAAACATATGGTGCAATATGAGGGTTCTGAGTCAAAGTAGAACAAGGGCATGACTATAGTAAGAAACCTGATGATTGCGTGGGGTCATGTGGGAGTCAGCTGAGACAGGAGCGCCGTGAACTTTGATATACAGGGAAGGAGGCGTGCGGACGTATCGTGCAACAAAGAGATCATCAGAAACGGTTGGGCGCATAAGGAATTATGGGCGTATCAAGGTGGGGTGTGGGAATGAGAAGTAAGGAACGAGAAGCATCCAAGGAAGAGGAAAAGGAAAATCATAACAGATAGAGTGGAGAAACACCACGCTGAACGAAAACTTCCAACCAGTCGTAATCTCCAGCCTGAACCTCCAGAGTGACGCCATGCCCCTAGAAGCCACCATCAAGGCCCTACAGGCATATGAGCTCGATGAGGAGGCGTGGGAGCAGGTTGTGAACGAAGAATCGGAGCCAAACGTCACCTTCCTGTGGAAAACGACCACTGCATCAGAACTCGCTCAGCAGGAAGCAGCTAAGAAACAGACCCGAACGCTCGAGGAAATGGTTCCTCCAGAATATTGGTCACACTGCAAGGTGTTCAGTGAAGAAGTGTCGCATCGATTCCCCCCGTCCCATGTATGGGATCACGCCATTGAATTACTCCCCGACGCGCCTACCGCCCTTGACTGCAAAGTGTACCCCCTAACTGCAAATGAAGGAGAAGCACTCACAGCCTTCCTGAACGAACAACTGGAGAAGGGATACATTCGCCCTTCAAAATCCACTTATGCATCACCCTTCTTCTTTATCAAAAAGAAAGACGGGAAACTGTGCCCAGTACAAGATTATCGACGCCTCAACGAACTCACCGTAAAAAACCACTACCCCCTCCCCCTCATCCCAGAACTCGTCGATCGCATCTGAACTGCGCAGTTGTACTCAAAGCTAGACATTCGATGGGGGTACAATAATGTTTGCATCCAGGAGGGAGATGAGTGGAAAGTGGCGTTCAAAACCAATCAAGGACTGTTCGAACCGCGTGTCATGTTCTTCGGCCTCACCAACTCCCCTTCCACCTTTCAAACAATGATGGACACTATATTCCTGTGACCTCATTCTGACGAACAAGGTCGTTGTCTATATGGACGATATCCTCGTTGCCACCGCCAATGACAAGAATCATCATTGGAAAGTCCTCCATGAAGTACTACAACTCTGTGAAGAACACGATCTCTACGTGAAACCGGAGAAATACGAGTTTGAAGTCTACGAAACGGCGTACCTGGGTCTTATTATCGGCAACGGACGACTGCGGATGGACCCCGTCAAAGTTCGAGGGGTCCAGGAATGGCAACCCCTGAAGAGCCTCAAGGAGGTTCGCGCATTCCTAGGATTCTGCAACTTTTACCGGAGATTTATACTGAGGGTTCTCCCAACTCGCCTGACCCCTTCACGACCTCACAAAGAAGGATGTCCAATGGCACTGGGGTGACACACAGCAGAACGCCTTCGAAGATATTAAGAAGCGCATATGCGAAGAACCTGTACTCTTATTCCCGGACCTCGCAAAGCCATTTCGAACTGGAGGTTGACAGCATCGAACGTCGCAGTAGGGGCTGTGCTGAATCAGCTAGGCCCCGACCAAAAGTTCCACCCCATAGCATTCCACTCCGAGTCATTCACAGAGATGGAACGAAAATTACGACATCTACTGACCGAGAGCTACTGGCCTGTGGTTAAAGTGCTACGAGCATGGAGAACATACCTCGTAGGATCCCCCCATAAAATTATTATCCACACCTGACCACGCCAACCTCCAATATTGGAAGGAACCCCGGAAGATCAACCGGAGAATCACGCGAGAGTTCCTAGAGCTGTCAGAATACGATTTCATTCTGAGACATGTAGCAGGGACGAAGAACGCGCGTGCAGACGCCCTGTCCAGGCGGTCGGATTATGAGTCCGGCGAAGGGGACAACACCGACGTCATCGTCCTACCAGCTGAAAGGTTTATCCGAGCCACCCAAATGTCAATATGTGATATGGATATTTGGTCCCAGGTGGCTCAGAACGCTGGTAAGGAAGAAGCAGCACAATGGGCCAAACACCACAACCTCAAACAGCACAACAGGCTGTGGTGGAAAGACGATGCATTGGTTGTTGTCGGGGACAACGATCTTAAGCAGGGGGTAATCTCCTTCTCACGACTCTCCAAGCATGGGCCACTCCGGAATCGCCAATACGTGCAAACTAGTACGACGTGACTATTGGTGGCCCACCATACGAGAAGACATTGAAGAGTATGTTAAAGGATGCGCCGCATGTCAGGCCAACAAAATCAACCCCCACCGACAAAAGCCCCACCTATTCCCCATATCTACCGACCCTGAAGCAGAACCGTTTGAAGTCAGTTGCCATGGACTTTATTACGAAACTACCCCCATCCCAAGGCTTCGACTCCATCCTCACGATCACAGACCACAACTGCTTGAAAGCTGCAATTTTTATACCCTGCCATGAAGCCATCACTGCCGAAGGGGTAGCACGACTATACCTCCAGCACGTTTACCCACACTACAGGATACCCCGCAAGCTCATCACAGACTAGGGACCCACAATTCACATCCACGTTTATGAGAGGGCTGTGCAGCATACTCGGAATACAACAAAACATCTCTTCCTGCATATCACCCCCAAACGGATGGCCAATCGGAACGTACTAACCAATGGCTGGAACAATACTTGTGCCATTGGAGCAACGTGCAACAGGATAACTGGGCGGAAGCACTCCCAGTGGCACAGTTTGTGCACAATTCTTGGCCAAACGCTACAATGAAACACTCCCCATTCTCACTCATTATGGGATGGGAACCACGAACCACTTGGGTTTCAAAACCCACCCCAGTACCATCAGTTGACCAACGCCTAGACTAAATGACCATGAGGCGGCAGCATGCGCGAGATTGCATCAAACACATGCAAGGACTCATGGCAAAGAAGGGAAGAAGCCGCTTTATCCCCTACGCCGAAGGAGCCCAGGTCTGGCTGGAAGGGACGAACTTGAGAACCTTCTACCCCACTGCGAAGCTGGCCCCCAAATGTCATGGCCCCTTCCGGATCAAGAAGGCCTTGTCAGCAGTGACGTATGAGTTGGAGCTACCAACCACGTGGAAGATACACCTGGTGTTCCATGCGAACCTCCTCATGCCATATAAGGAGACAGAGCTGCATGGGGAAAACTTCTCACGTCCTCCCCCTGATCTCATGGATGGGGAAGAAGAATTCGAAGTGGAGCAGATCATGGGGTCGTGACTCCATGGATGAGGGTGCAAACTGCAATTCCTAGTCAAGTGGAAGGGCTTTCCCATGAGTGACAGCTCGTGGGAACCAGCTGACCATGTCAAGCATGCGCCGGACGTAATCGCTGACTTCTATCGCCGCAACCCCACCGCTGACGGGGCAGGACAAAAGTTATAAAAACTGGCGAGTGAAGGACGAAACCTCACCACCCACCATGACGACTCCCATCCCCCACAACACTGCCCCAGCCAACGACCGACCTCGCCCGCCATCAGCCCTAATTGTAACGTCTACCACGGACGTTAGCCTGACTTAGGCGTCTGTATAACGTGGGTTCCCTTCTGGGCGGAAGCGATGATTGTCTGGACTGTTGGGGAAGACTGTGGGATGCCTCTGTGTAACGTCTACCACGGACGTTGGCCTGACTTAGGCGTCAGTATAACGTGGGTTCCCTTTGGGATGGAATCAATGGTTGTCAGGACTATCAGGGAAGATGGCGGGATGCCTCTGGTAGGCTCCGAGATGGTCGCGGTAAGTGTAGAGGGGGAGATCGAGGGGGACGTTAGGGGGAGGTGCAGGGACTTTACGAATATACCTCCAATGAGGGTTATCGACGATGTAGTAACACTTGTAAGGATGAGCGACTCGAGAGTTGAGATATTCGAAGACTAGATGACACGTGGTTTCAGGCGGGTAAGTCACGGTCGGAGTATCCACCATTCACAAGGGAACTGGGGAGTAAGGTCACAGGGATCCCTCTTGGTCTTGAAGGGATATGCCGGAGCTAGTTCACTTAGAAGTCTCGCAGACTCCTAGCACAAGAGACGAGTGAGGAAGTGGTATTTGAAGAAGACCAAGATGGGGATCCTGGTCCACGAAGCTACGAGCTTAAATACATGTAAGGGAGTCAGTTCTAACTCTGCTCAAACCCGTATGTAGCCAATAGCGTAAGTAGCGTAAATCCTAGGACAGGGATCCTAGGAATCAGTCATCCACAATGTAATACTAGTATCGTACAACAATAGAACTCGGGGACGAACATGTTGAGACGTCACAAATTGAAGTGTGATGTCTCGTGGGATATGATTGAGTCATTCCCTTCCTTTTACGGTATCTAACCCTTAAGGTTAGTTTATGGACTTCCGGACTTGTACGGACCGGTTATTGTTTATCTTTATTTTGTAGTTCCTTATTAGGTTCTCCTTGTTCTTATTATTAAGATACCGGACTCATCCGCTTTAGGCGGTTTTATTGTTCTCTGCCCTCCAATGGCATTTCTCCCTCTGGCGCACAGACCAGGTGTATTTTGTTTCAGTCACCAGTGCGCACAGACCATTATTAGCTAAGCGTCCTGTATATAAGGGCTGCTGTTTTCGCCTTCACACTTCAGAGTTACTTCTACCTCTGAAGTGTAAGTGCCTTCCTATACTCTAAAGCCTCACTACCTTACTGACGCTACTATAGTACTTTTGTCTCTTAGGTGTGTAGTGCTGCTAATAGAGTTACTTCTACCTCTGAAGTTACTTTTGTCTCTTAGCCGCTCTTGTTCTATCTCGCTGTTAGTGCTGCCCGCTCAACAGAACACATAAGACACATCACGTACAACAATAGAGGCATCAGTCAGCCGAGGCACAAGGCAACTAAGATCTGAAGTCCATGACACATTACTACTGACATACCGGGTCATCGCAAATATGTCAGAGTCCGAAACCGGGCCGGGCAGTCCGAACGTTGAAATGTAACACTCTGGTAGGCTCCGAGGTGATCGCGATAGGTGTAGAGGGGATGGTCAAGAGGTACGTTAGGCAGTGGTTCGGGGACTTTATGAATGTACCGCCAATGCGGATTGTTGATGATGTAGTAGCACTTGTACGGGCGAGCGACTCGGGAGTTGAGATATTCGAAGACGAGATGACACGTGGTTTCAGGCAGGTAGGTCACGGTTAGAGTATCCACCATTCACAAGGGAACTGGGGAGAGAAGTCACGGGGATCCCTCTTGGTCTCAAAGGGATATGCTGGAGCTAGTTCACTTAGAAGTCATGCAGACTCCTAGTACAAGAGATGAGTCAAGAAGTGGTATTCAAAGAAGACCAAGATGGAGATCCTGGCCTGTAGTACTATGAGCTTAAATACATGTAAGGGAGTCAGTTCTAGCTCAGCTCGAACTCGTATGTAGCCAATAGCGTAAGTAACGTAAATCCTAGGACAGGGATCCTAGGAATCAGTCATCCACAATGTAATACTCGTATCGTACAACAATAGGAATCAGAGAAGGACGTGTAAGACACATCATGTACAACAATGGGAGTCATCAGTCAGCCGAGACACAAGGCAGTAAGATCCGAAGTCCATGACACATTACTACTGACACGTCAGGTCATCGCGAGCATGTCAGAGTCCGAAGCCAGGCTGGGCAGTCCGAAAGTTGAAACATAACACTAATCCTCGAACGACTCACGGTCCCCTCGCAGTCCGAGGGGATCCCGACTCCATTTGTATCCCGAACACCATACTCAGTTGTTCCTTCACGACCCCCAACCCCCATCCTCGCCATCACACTCAATGTCTCCCCCACTAGTCCAACACCACCGCCATTGTCTCCACCACCACTTGAACCTATGGCAGCGCCCCTCTTAGAAGCCCCCCCTGGTATCACACCAGTCATCCCCATGTCGCAGCTCACATTGGAGCTGCCCCACCCCTACTCACTGACGCCCGCCGTTCCCCCTTGTCAGTTATGACCGGACCCTCAGCTCACATCTCTAGATGACGACGAGGAACCGATTGATGAAGGGGATGATGAGGAGTCGGACGACCCTGGCCTCCCCTTCTTTCTTAATGCCCCTGATACACCATTCTTCTTCCCACTTATGCTCCCGCTTGAGGACAATGTCACAAAGGTCCTGGCGAAGTACATCTACTATCGCCGTGACTATCGGGAAATCATCGGGACTCTGGGAAAGGGGAAACCCTGCTACTGCCAAGATGTCTACCTGTCGACACCCCAACTCTCGGCTATGCACCCAGCTATCTCCCCTCACCAGCTTGCGGTCTTTAGTCCACAGGACCCTCGCGCAGTCACCATCAATGAGGTACTGAGTGAGCTCAAAAACCCCCGCTTGTCTGTGGAGGTTGCGAGGTTGCGGCAGTGCCTTGGGGACAAGATTGCCCTGGATGCGTGACGGGCAGACCTGAGGCACCTTGAACAAGAAGCCACGAGGGATCAGTTCCACTTAGACGCTAAGCTTCAGGGCATCACGAAGCATATGCAGTACGCTGGCGCCATCCCCCTTATCACCGACAAATTCGTCAAGCTCACCACCCATCCTATACGCCCTCGCCACTACTTCCCTGAACTCCCCCTTGTACCATGTCCGGGTGGGCCATTGGAAATGCCCCATCTTGTGGATGGACCTAGCCGAACTCAGAAGCAGCGCAAGTGCTACTTGTGCAAGAAGTGGGGTCACAAGATGAGTGAGTGCCCTAATCGGCCCCCAGCTGGGGTATGTACATGGTGCGCAAGGAGAGCTCATGCGTCCGAGAACTGCCTCATCCACCGACTCGCACCCATCACCCTGGCCTTCGAAGAACCATCCGAGCGCCCCCACTGGTGTGGGAAGTGCTTGAGGTTCGACACACAGCATGACGAGATCGAGTGTCCACAGTATGAGATGTGCAGGAG
The DNA here is from genome assembly GCA_021527035.1 of Lactarius vividus. Classification (NCBI taxonomy): domain Eukaryota; kingdom Fungi; phylum Basidiomycota; class Agaricomycetes; order Russulales; family Russulaceae; genus Lactarius; species Lactarius vividus. The sequence goes on along the minus strand of JAKELG010000219.1, from coordinate 29,199 downwards.
GTGTGGAGAGCGCGGCAGGTATCTGTTCCTGCGCCGCCATGTTTGTCCAGTAGACGACCAGGACAACGAGACTAACGACCCCAGTGCTGATGTTTACGATTACATCGGCAGTGACTGAAGTCATGGCGACTTCAGGCCTAGCAGGGGGGTAATGTTATGATTTTCCTTCTTTCTTTCTCTTGGATGCGTCCGTTCCCTGCTTCTTACTTCCATATCCCACCTTGATATGCCCATAACTCCTCACACGCCTGGCCGTTTCTGATGGTCTCTTCGCTGCACGATATGTCTTTACGCCCCCTTCCTTGTATATCAAAGTTCATGGTGCTCTGGTCTCAGCTGACCCGCACATGACCCCACGCAATCACCATGCTTCTTACTATAGCCATGCCTTTGTTCTACTTTGACTCAGAACCCACATATCGTGCCATATGTTTGTTGTGTACAAACACCCTGTACTAGTATATAAGTCGCATGCTACCTAGCTTGTACGGTAGACTTGACTTCTTGTGTAATACCACATCATTGTCAATCCACGAACAACTTTATGCTCGCTGTTTCGCTTGAGCATGACTTTGGTTTGCCTTTGCGCTTGAACCCCTGAACTTCCCGCCTATCACCTATGTGTCTGAGGAGACCGTGTGGTGCTTATTCATCATTGGACTTGGTCTTAACCAACCACCTCGCATCCTGTTACCTTGGCCAGAGCGACTTAGTGACGTGCACGTCACACATAACGTTCCTGTGGTAACGTTACAGACAAACTCCACAGAAAACCCCAAGTAGTATAACCCGCTACTTCCAGTTTAGGCCTCGACATCCTTCAAAGCAGCATCACCACCAGAGATCAGTGGGGACCCCTTGACGGAGAAACCGAAGAACCCATTCAATCCCCCATGCCCAAGACACCAGCACCCTCTCCATCACTAGCCAGCAACCCTGAGGAAATTCGTATTCTCAAAGCACAAGCGGAAGAAGAAGAACAGCAGTTGGGACTATTAGCTGAGTTAATTCCCACTGACATGACCATTACTGTCACTGAGCAACCCCTCACATTCGAGGAACCCGCACATATCAGCTGTGGAGGACCTCCCAGCAACGACCCTCCAGTGAGCGGAGGAGGAGGAGATGGAGGAGACAACGGCAGAGGGCCCCTATTCACAGGACCAAACGACCTGAGAAGTTTATGGGCAAAGAACCCCTAGTATTCACCGGAGACCGCACCAAGGTTCAGCAATTCCTGACTCAATGGGAATTATTCGTCGAAACAAACTTTGACAACCTGGCCTTCATGCTCCCGTATTGCAAAGCACTCATATTCCTCACCTACATACAGGGGGAACACATCAACAAATGGGTCCTGTTGACCACCAAATGGGTCAAGGGATACAAAGTCAAACACGGCCCCTACGACGACTGGATCTGGCAGGCAGTTGAACTGGGATTCAGGAATACTTTCACTGACACTTTGGAGAAAGAACACACCCAACAAGACCTGCAGAAGGGATTCCGCATGGAGGGGCAAGACATTGACACCTACATGGCCAAATTTGAGAAGGCCGTACATGAAGCTGGGTATCGATTTGATGACTCCCTAGTGCTCGATAAATTCACCAGTGGCCTCCCTGTAGAGCTGTACAAGAACACCTACAATTTCCACAGCCCTAACACCTATAGTCAATGGAAGGCGGCAGTACTTGAACAGCAGTGCAAGTGGATGCACCTTCAGACCCGACTAGGAGGGCATAAACCCCTCGGAGGACCAGGGAAACAAGGAAACACGTCCTTGAGGACTTTCAATGTGCCCAATCGCCCGCAACAACCTCGTCAAGGGTGGCAGTTGTTCCACAACCATCTGGATGCCATGGATACCACACCTGGAAGAGTCCACACCAGACTCGCGGGATCTGAAGAGATCGATTATACGTGCCAGCCATACACCCCTCAAGGAGGAGGAGGAGGACTGTCATGGATGCGTTCATTTTCGCCTTCTGAGGATCACATGACCTGCCATCACGCTCTCTAGTTAGTCACGTGAAATATTGTGCACTTTTCATCACATGACCATGGGAAAGTATGCCCATATACGGGACATCCCTTTATAGTCACATTCTGCATAAGGACAGACCTTCTGATTGGTGGATAAGGATAGAACCGTCTAGCACATTCTAGATTACGCTTAGTAGGCATGTATTATGTGCTGTATTAGGTTTTACTCAGCGACATGTCATACGTAGTCAGCCTTGATGACAGTGCATCAGTTAGCACTAAAGATAAGGCTATTAATAGACATGACGCGTCAGCTCTTCAGTCATAGTCGATTACTTTACACTTAGTAACAGTGTTCAAGCTCCGACTTAATTGCAGCCGCAGTAGATACTTAAGCTTGCCTGTAGCGTCCTGAGTGGAACCAACTTGTCCTCTTGGTTCTCCACTCAGGTGCGTATTCTCTTGTACTCCTTACAAACCTCCAATCTAACTTGTCCTCTTGGTTCTCCACTCAGCTTACCACCATGTGACACAGCGTACTTGCTCCTTGTATAAAGGTGCTTCAGTGTGTGCACACTCCACGTTGACTGTAAGTTCAGCACGTGATTTATCTCCACGTCAAGTTGAGTCTTCGCCCTTGGCAGTTCAACTCCTTTTTACTTGGCTTGGTGTAGCGAGAAGTCATACTGCTACATTAGGACAAGTTGCTTCACACTCCTGAGCCTGTCTATGCTCACTAGTTGTTTGATCCCCTTAGGTGGTTGACGTCCACCAGTCCCTTGTGTATTCTACCTCATCCTTTGCCTGGGGAAGTCTGTAAGCAGAATCTGTGCATTTGTGGTGCAGCTGTAGTATCCGTAAAATTGGTATACACTGTGCTTGCCTTTATTGGGTCTATCTGGTCACAGTAGACTGCTCTGGGCACCGCTTGCAGAACTGGTCACCATGCCAGATAAGCTGCAAGTTGACATTGAGCCGGCCAGGTTTATCCTGCAACAGCTGTACACGTACCAACCAGAAAAGTTTGAGAGCGCTTCGGTGTGAGAGGCAGCCAACAGGTCAAGAAGACTGCGGCAGACAGCCTTGTAGTTCCACACATCTCCCTACCTAATTCCTGAGTGTTCAGTTATTGCTGCAGCCTCACACAGTGTGAAACACCACTGTGTATCAGTCTTGCTTGATCCGACTTTCCCTTCATCTTCAGCTTAGTGTTTCGCAGCTGTCGTATCCTGACGTCTTCAAACCACCCCCCCATCTTCAAACTGCCTCACTTCTTTGTGAATACCTGTGCCTGACTCTGTCGTCTCTTTAGGAGGAGACAAGCCCTCACACCCCCATCATTGTCCCCAGAAGCCTCTGCAACAGCATCACTTCGAGTTCTAGAGGAGCCTCATTCTCGCCCCTCTTCTCCAGCACCATCATCTACACTCTCCTCCTCCCCAACAGTCGGTCACCTCTCTGCAGCTTCATCCACAACCTTAGTCAACAAAGATGCCTGGTACAATGGTTTTCAAGTAAACAAACCACCCTGTACCACCGCCAAAACTATTGTACAAGCTCTCTACTTCTTCCCTGGTGTACATCAAGTACTCAAAGAAGAGTATCCCGGAACCACAACCATTCCAGGAACTGACTTCACCATCAAAGACCTCATTCTCTTCACTGAAGAAATCATCCCCATCCTCTCTCGCCCCCCGTCCCCAATTGAAGTAGACCATGGCTCCGAAAGGCAAAGCCAAAGCTCATCTAGCTCAGGCTCAGTATCCTCGAGGAGTTCACTCGAAATTCGCCCTCCCTCCCCTCTCTAAGCAATAAAAGGAGTACACCGGATGAATCCAAGATTGGGACGACCTACATCCTGACTGTTACGTCCGACCCTCTGGAACGAGCCACTACGCCACCCCGTAACCCAGAAGATTCGTCCCCAGCGCAGTTCGTTGCCTGGAGTCCCGCAAAAGACCCTTTGGACGCTGATGCGCAAGCAGCCGAAGAAGCCGAGGCTAGGGAACGTCTCTGGAAGTTCCATCAAAGTCGCGCTCTGCACCTGCGTGCAGCTATACTGGCCACCCAGTATATGTTCCCACAAGACCCACCTCAAAGACCGGAAGATTAGCACCGATGACGTCATTGCCCGTCACGTGACCCTGGCACGTGACCTGGCCCAGACCAGACCGCACCAGAAGAGTCCAGATGAGCTTGTGCCTGGATTGGAACGTGTGTTATCGATTGTGCCTGGTTTGTGATCCGTTACTGTATTTGTCTTGACTTTCCCGTGCCTTGTCCCTGTGGCTTGATGCGCCCATGGACTGTATGTTTCAGCCACCATCAGTGGCGTCGGACATGCGTTTTCCGCAGTTCCGCAGTTTCCGCAGTATCCCTAGGACTGTTGTATTAGGGTTTCAGCTGAGTTCCAATAGCTCCCCTCACGAGTATAAGTAGCACGTAGAGGCGACCTTAGACGGTAGCTTTGACTTCTTGTATCTTCCGTACAACCTAGTCCGAGTAGTCCCAGATTCCCTCTGCTCTCAATCCACCTCCTCTTCTCTTTGCCCTACGTGCCCTCGGAGTTAGTCCAGCATTACAGCGGCGTCCGTATCCTACGCAGACCTCGGAGTTCGTCCTTCTGCTATAACGGTGTTATCCCTCCCCATCACGTGACCGATTGATTGAGCGTGCAAGCTCAGCATATACGAGCGAAGTCATTCTTTTCTTTTACCTTTTCGTTGCTATCCGAGTCCTGCAGATCGTCCGTTTCGGACTTATCCTTGAAGGCCAAGAACGACAGCAAGCGCTAGCTCAGGCGACAGAACAAGAGCGGGTGTACCCGAAGTCGTTAAGGACCCCTTGAAGACCGGTCGAGTGCGATCTCCCGAAGTGCGCCCTACGGAGCGTAACACCAACAAGCAACTTGCGCTCTTACAGGATTTCAGAGAGGCCCAATACCAGGCAGACAAAAAGAAATGCAAAGAAGAACTAGAAAAAATGTCGGCGTCCTCATCTTCATCATCACACACTGTTCAACCGGATCCCACTCCGGCCCCCGCACCTACAGTACCACCTCCCCCTCCCACCATCCAAGATTGCATCAATCTTATTAATCAACTTGGACTGGCTATGGGCCATCTTGCGCAACAGGTCTCTGACCTCACACAGCAAGTGGCTGCCACCCAGGCCAAGCCCAAGAAAGTCGGTGGCAAGGATATAGTGGCCCGCCACAAAGCATGGGATGGAAAAGGCAACTTGACAGATGCCTGCCATTTCCTCGCCACCTTCCACAACTGGGCTTCCTCACAAGGAGACGCTCTCAATACATGGGAGCCAATCCTTCAATCTTGGATGCCAATAGAGGAGAGGTGGATTGCAGCCGCCCTCAATTTAATGGAAGGAGAAGCCAAGACCTGGGCTCTCCCCTATTTGGAGGCGGCCAATCAAGGCTCATTCCCCTTCATGGGAATTTATGACAATTTCGTAAAAGAATTTAATTGCCGCTTCAGCCCGATGGATGTCCACGACATTGCCTGGGAGGAGCTGAAGAAGACACGCCAAGTGAAGAGGTCCATTGCTGAGTACACGTCGATATTCGAGCAGTACAGCGGACAGACTGGATGGTCTAAAGCCGACCTCTGTGACCACTTCTACACCGGTCTCAACGATGAGATTAAAGACATTCTTGCCACAACCGAAAGGAAGCAAGACAATTTCGATGACCTTAAAGCTACGGCCACACTCATCGACCAACGCCTCTGCCAGCGCCGTGCGGAAAAGTCTGGAAAGACTAATCTGCCCACGTCTCACAACCCTGATGCCATGCAAGTTGATGCCACATGCCAACAAAGCTCACAAGGCAATAAAGGGAAGGACAAGTTCTTTAAGAACCAAGTGGAGTATCGAAAGTGGATGCAAGGGAAGTGTTATGGTTGCGGGTCCAAGGACCATACAAAAAAGGATGGAAATCACGAACAGGACGTGTGCAACTGGTGCCAGAAAGCTGGTCACCGTGCCCCCATTTGCATGATCAAAAAGCTAGGGAAACCAGCCAAAGCGAAAGCCGCAGCCACGACAGAATCCTCAGCCCCTCTGTCCTCATCAAACTCATCCAGTACAGTGGCTGTGGCCACCTCTTCTAATACCTCTCAGCCCAAGACATCCCAGGCAGATGTGGCAAAGTTGATGGAGATGGTAAAAAAGCAGCAAGAGACCATCAAGGCTCTCAAAGCGGCTTTTTAGATCAGGGGTTGCGTGTAGCTGTGACCGGCCCCTTAAACACAGACTTTGACTTGGCCCTCTGTTCTTGTAGTATTTGTCTCAGGACTCACCTCGTTTCAGACTCAAATTCTGTAATTCCTACATACCCTGTTTGTAACGTCTACCATGGATGTTTGCCTGACTTAGGCACTTGTATGACATGGGTTCCCTCACAGGTAGTATTGGTGGTTTACTGAGTCTTCTGGAAAGACAGCCAGATGCCTACAATAGGTACCAGTAGAGTCATGGTAAGTGTAGAGGGGAAAACCTAACAGGATAGATGGGGGCGGGGTTCTAACACTGCAAACGAATCTCCAACGGGGGTTGTCGAGGACATAGTAACACTTGAATGGCCATGCAGTTCGGGAGTTGAGATATTCGAAGATGAGGTGACACATGGTATTTGGAGGGTAAGTCACAGTTGAGCTGTCCACCATCCACAAGGAGTTGGAATGGGGATAAGAGTCACGGGGATCCCTTTGGTCTTAGGGATATGCCAGAGCTAGTTCATGAAGGGACACTGGGCCCTTGTATAGAAGACAATAGGACTGAGGTGGTATTCAAAGAAGACCAAGATGGGGATCCTGGCCTGTACTACTATGAGCTTAAGTACACCTAAGGGAGCCTGTTCTGGCTCCGCTCAAACTTGTAAGTAACCAATAGCGTAAGTAGAGCAAACCCTAGTACAGCTATCCTAGGAATCAGTCATCCGTATCGTAATATTGTACATGTACAACAATAGCGATCATCAGTCAGCACGGTAAGCCTCATCACATACAACAACAGAGGCCATCAGTAAGCGAAACATGAGGCAGTAAGATCTGAAGTCCATGACACATTACTACTGACACGTTGGGTCATCACAATCACGTCAGAGTTCACAACCGGGCCGGGTAGTCCAAAAACCAAAACGTAACATCACCCCCTTTTCAGGTTCAAGCCCCAGCTTGACCGCACATAACCACGAGGGGGTTTGTGCTGAGGGACCGCATATGCCAGATCACCTCTATCTCCTTGGCGTCCTCTTCCACTTGCGGGCCGCGATGGAGCGTGGACCACTCGTTCTCAATGCGGTCGATTGTGTGCGCTCACTGAAGTCATGCCACACACCTGTTGCACTCTATCTCAATGTGCTCCAACTTCATCTGCTCCGCTGCGACCTGATGCCATTGGGTGCGCCAGCCAAGGGTCATGCACTGATAGTGGTGTACTTTGGCCATGAGTGGGAGGTCCTTCATGTGAAGGAGTGCTTGGTTGACCGAGTCGACTAATCCTGCGTCAGAGAGCAGGAACATGAGGTTGTCGTCGGTGTAAGTGGGGGGAGCGGACTGTCCCTCGAAGTAGGGAGTGGCATGGACAGGTTTGCTGTACTGTTGGTTGTTCCTGGCGCAGAAGGCCAGTACAAAGGGGTTGGCAGTGAGGATGAGCTGAGTATACTGGGCGGGCCAAAGGCATTCTTGAGCATCTCAAATCTGGAAGGGAATGTAATGTACTCCCCTGTTGAACTGATATCCCTGGGGAGGGGGAGTCTCCGGCCGATCCTTGGCCTCCGACACATGTTCCTCTTCTTGATCGCGGCAAAGCGCAGATTGAGGTGGCACCAGTAGTGTGAGAGCTTCCCCGGTGGGTCCGCATAGTGGGGGGGTTTCCAAGTGTGTTGTGGTGAGATGGGTGGTGTAACACAGATATGGATGTGTCTTGAGGTGTTCAGCTGGGTCGTATGGATCCCCGCCCTTGTCGGGTCCTGATGGGGTCGCTGGTCAGCTGGGCACATAGCCCTGTTCATCGCCCGCTGGAGTAGGCACAAGGGTGGGGACATAGCTGCTTCCGAGTCAGCTGGGCTGGTTGCCCTTGGAATAAAGAGTGGGGGACGGTGAAGGAACTTGGGATGATGTGGGGAAAGTAAGACGACTTCCTTGTTGGTGAAGGGAGAGGGTAGACAACAGGGGTGACGATGGCATGGACTGTGTTTGGTAAGGAGCTGCCAGACTGGTATCGACAACATAGCGGAAGTGAACTGGGGAGGGAGAGCGCATGAGTAGTGGTGGTAGTGGAGAGAGGAGATGGGGACATCTCTTGGGATTTCCCTGTGCTTATATGTGTCTTGCGGGCGGGGTTGGAATTTTTGAATTCCTGAATTGCATCGTCTGCAAATACATCATCCTTATCAACCCACTGATTGTCCAAGTCAGGGTATCCCTTCCATTTGACCAAATACTGTAACTTGTGACTTCTGCTGAAACGCCGAGAGTCTAGAATCTTCTCGACCTTGTATTCCTCTTTGCCACCAACTAGATCTGGTGGCGGGCGCTGATAGTTAGGTCTGTGTGTGGGTGTTTTGCAATAGGGCATAAGGAGGTCCACATGGAACACTGGGTGGATCTGCCACTGCGTGGGAAGTTCTAATTGATAGTTGACTGCGGACATCACCTGAACAACCTTAAAGGGGCCATGTCTTCATGCTGCGAGTTTTGCGGTTGGTTGATGAGTGCGTAAGTGGCGTCCTTCCAGCCACACTTGGTCCCCAATCTGGAACTTGGGCGTATCTTTGGCCTTGATCCACCCCTGCTGCGCTTTGATCATCAGCAATTGCACGCGCTGTCGGAGTTCTTTGAATTGTTTGACCCTGAGCGCTACTTGTGGGATAGGAGATGGCCGATCCGTCCAGTCGGCGTGGGGGTTGTACCCCATAAGGAGCTGGAAAGGATATTCCTTAGTAGTTTTGCTGGGCCAATTGTTGTGTGTGAACTCAGCCATGGGAAGGTAGTGGATCCAGTCGTCTTGTCGCTTGTTGACCCAGAATCATAAGTATTGTTCTAGCCATTGATTCGTTCTCTTGGATTGTCTGTCTGTCCTGGGATGATATGCCGTGGAGATGTTTTGTTCGATACTGAGGATCTTGCATAGTTCACGCATGAACTTTGATGCGAATCGCGGATCTCTGTTGCTGATGATTTTGCTGGGTAATCCAAATTGGGGAAAGATGTGTTTGACGTACAGAGCGGCTGTTCCTTTGGCCGATATTTCTTCTTGACAGGGAATGAATAGAGACATCTTCGTGCAGTCATGATCCGTGATCGTAAGGATCGTATCACAGTCCTGTGCCATGGGGAGTTTAGTGATGAAATTGAGAGCAATGGTTTTGAATGGCATAGCTTCTGGTTTTGGGAATATTGGGTGTAGTGGTGCTTTGATGGCTTTAGTGTTAACCTTGATTCTTTGACAGTCGGTGCATCCTTTGATGTAATCCATAACTTCTTGGCATAGTCCAGGCCACCAGTAGTATCGTTCCACGAGTTTGATAGTATGGCTAATTCCGGGGTGTCCATATACTGGGGGGTCATGATGCGTTTTGATGATTTCTCGCTTCTCATGGAGTCCTCCTGTGACTGCACGTCGTCCATCCTTGTACCAGGTGCCTTTGATTAGCTTGAGACCATGCGCGTCTACCCAAGGGCATATCTTGTTGGCATCTTGTGCATATATCAGGTTGATCTTCTCCATTTCTTGTACTGATATGGTGGCGTTGATTCAGAGTGGATCTTCGGTGGTGTCCAGCAGCGTGGCTCTGACAAATACTTCGTCTGGCAATACTGTGACATGTTCATTGTCGCCTTCTCCTTGGTCGTAGTCAGGGCATCTAGATAGTGCATCGGCTCTCCCATTTGCCATACCTTTGATGTGGTGAATTTCAATATCGTATTCAGAAAGTTTGAGTACTTCCCAGGCTACTCGGTGGCTTATCTTTTGTGGAGAGCACCAGTATTGTAGGTTCATATGATCCGAGAAGACTTTGATTTGGTGTGGAGATCCCACTAGGTAGTGATGCCAGTTCCTGAGTGCTTTGACGATTGCCAGGAGTTCCAGATTGTAGATGTTGTAATTTTGTTCTGCTGCACTGAGGGTATTGGAATAGTATGCGATGGGATGTCATTTGCCGTCTTCTTTGCGCTGGAGTAGTACTGCTCCTACTGTGAATCCCAACGCATCTACTTCCAGTTCGAATTGTTTTTCTAGGTTGGCGTGGGTGAGTACTGGTTCTTTTGTGATGAGTTTCTTGATTTTATTGAACGCTTCTTGTTCTGCCATCGTTCATGTCCATTCAATGTCTTTGTGCGTTAGTTTGTTGAGCAGTCGTGCGTAGGTGGCAAAATTTCGAATGAAAGCACAGTAAAAGTTACAGAAGCCTGAGAAGGATCGCACCTGTTTGACGTTTTTGGGAGTAGGCCAGTCCTTGATGCTGGAAATTTTGATGGGGTCCATGTGAGTCACCCCCTTTTCAATGATTACCCCCAGGTAATTGATGCTAGGGGTGTGGAAGATGCATTTCTCTGGTTTGAGAAAGAGGTTGTTTTGTTCCAGTAGGTCCAATACATCATGTACTGCGTTGATATGTGCCTGTTCGTTAGACCATGTTGCGATGCCGATGTTGTCCATGTATACCCTAATGATCGTCCCTTTTGTTTCGTGATAGGCAATGAGATCTTTACAGATCTCATTCATCATTGTCTGGAAAGTTGCTGGGGAGTTTGTTAGTCCAAAGAACATCACCATGGGTTCGAAAAGTCCATAACCCATCTTGAACGCCACCTTCTCCTGATCTCCCTCCTTGATGCACACATTGTTATACCCCCAGCGAATGTCAAGCTTGGTAAATATGAAGGCTCCACTGAGGTCAGCGATGAGTTCAGGTATAAGGGGGAGTGGATATTGATTGTGTATGGTCCATTTGTTGATGTTTCGGTAATCCTGTACTGGGCATAGTTTTCTGTCCTTCTTTTTGATGAAGAAAAAGGATGATGCGTATGGGGATTTAGATGGTCTGATGTATCCTTTGGCCAGTTGTTCATCGATGAATTCTTTAAGGGCCTTATCTTCCGCTTGACTCATGGGGTAGACTTTGCAGTCAATGGTGTTAGGAGCGTCTGGCTTGAACTCAATAGTGTGGTCCCATGGTTTGGAGAGGGGAAAGCAGTGGGACTCTTCCTCACTAAAGATCTTGATGTGTTGCTCATATTCTTTGGGGACGGCCTTCTTCTCTGTGTATTGTTACACTTCAATGGCTAGTTCCATTGATGTGGTGGCTCGGAGTTTTGTCGCTTCTAGGTCACATTCTTGTTGTAGTTCTTCTTCCACACGTTGTTTGTTGGGCATTCCCAGTATCTTCTGAAGTACTAGTCGAGCTATTACAGGGTCTACGCGTGGTTTGGTGGGATTGATGGTTTGGATGTAACGTCTACCACGGACGTTTGTCTGACTTAGACGCTGTTGTAACGTGGGTTCCCTCGAGGGTAGAATCTGTGATTATCCGAGGAGCTTGGAAACACTGCGGGGTGGGGCCAATACGTGCCTGTGGAATCTCGAAAGGTGTAGAGGGTCTCTTGAATAGGTACGTTGGGCGGCGGTCCGTCGACTTTGCGAATGTACCTCCACCGAGGGTTATCGATGATGTAATAGCAGTGGGTAGGTCGAGCGGTACACAAGTTGAGGTATTCAAATACGAGGTGGCACGTGGTATTCGGCGGATACACAATGGCTGGCGAGTCTACCATTCACAAGGGAAAGTGGAGACGAAGTCACGGGGATCCCCCTTGGTCACAAAGGGATATGCCGGAGCTAACTCACTTAGGGACTTTGCGAGTCCCTAGCACAGAAGATGAGTGAAGAGTGGTAATTGAAGAAGACCAAGATGGGGATCCTGGTCCGTACTACTATGAACTTAAATACAAGTAAGGGAGCCAGTTCTAGCTCCGCTCGAACTCGTACTGAGCCAATAGCGTAAGTAGCATAAACTAATAATAGAATGCGCAGTCGTCATCGTAATCCGAATCGCGTACAACAACAGAGAACATCAGTCAGCATAGTAAGCCACATCACGTACAACAATAGAAGTCATCAGTCAGCCAGGACACGAGGCAGCAAGATCCGAAGTCCATGACACATTACTCCTGACATACCGAGTCATCGCGAGTACGTCAGAGTCCACAACCGGGCCGGGCAGTCCACAGACAAAACATAACATCACCCCCTTTTCAGCGTCAAGCCCCAGCTTGACCACGCATGATCGCAAGCGGGTTGGTGCCTACCTCACGGAGGGCCCTGATGCGGGCGATCTCCTCGGCATCCTGCTCCGCCTTGGGTCCGCGATGGAGCAAGGCCCGAATGTTCTCGATGCGGTCCACCGCATGCGCTCGTTGAAGTCGGGCGACACACCTGTTGCGTTCGATCTCTATGCGCTCCAACTTCATCTGCTCCGCCGCCACTCGATGCTGCTGCGCTCGCCATCCCAGTGTCATACAGTGGTAACGATGGACCTCGGCCATGAGGGTCGCGTCCTTCATGTGAAGGAGCGCCTGGTCGACCGAGTCGACTAGTCCCGCGTCGGAGAGCAAGAACGTGAGGTCGTCGTCGGTGTAAGTGGGGGAAGGGGACTGCTCGTCATAATAGGGGACAGCATGGACGGGCTTCCCGTACTGTTGGTTGCATCCCGACCTGAAGGCCAGGACGAATGGGTTGGCGGTGAGGATGAGCTGAGTATACCGGGCGGGCCAAAGTCGTTCCTGAGCATCTCGAATCTGAAAGGGAACGTAATGCACTCCCCTGTTGAACTGGTACCCCCTGGGAGGGGGGGTTTCCGGCCGATCTTCGGCCTCCTGCACATGTTCCTCCTCTTGATCTGCACGAATCGGGGGTGGATGTGCCGCCGGTAGTGTGATAGCCTCCCCGGTGGGTCCGCATAGCGGGGGGGTTTCCGAGTGTGTAGTGGTGAGATGGGTGGCGTAACGTAGATATTGATGCACCTCGAGGCGCTCGGCCGGGTCGTACGGATCCCCACCCTCGTCGGGTCCTGGCGGGGACGCTGGCCGGCTTGGCACGTACCCTTGTTTGTCGCCTGATGGAGTGGGCGCTCGCGTTGGGACGTACTGACTTCCGAGTCGACTGGGCTGATTGGTCTCGGAATAAACAGTGGGGGTCGGCGAAGGAATTGGGGATGGCCCGGGGGAAGGAGGACAATCTCCTCGCTGGTGAAGGGCGAGGGTAGACGACAGGGGTGACGATGGCGTGGACTGTACTCGGTAAGGTGCGGATAACTCGGTGTCGACGACATAGCGGAAGTTGACTGGAGACTGGGATCGCATGAGTGATGAGAGTGTGAGAGGAAGAGGATGGGGACGTCTCTCGAAGTTTTCCTGCGTTTATATGTACTTCGCGAGCGGGGTTGGAATTTTTAAACTCCCTTATCGCGTCGTCGGCAAATATGTCATCCTTATCGACCCACTGGTTGTCCGAGTCCGGATATCCCTTCCATTTGACCAGGTATTGCAATTTGCGGCTTCTGCTGAATCGCCGAGAGTCTAGAATCTTCTCGACCTCGTATTCTTCTTCTCCTCCGACCAGATCTGGTGGTGGGCGCTGATAGTTGGGTCCGTGCGTGGGCGTTTCACGATAAGGCGTCAGAAGGTCCACATGGAATACTGGGTGAATCTGCCATTGCGTGGGAAGTTCTAAGCGGTAGTTGACTGCGGACATCACCTGGGCGACCTTAAATGGGCCGTGGTGTCGTGCTGCTAGTTTCGCCGTTGGTTGGTGGGTGCGTAAGTGGCGTCCTTCTAGCCATACTTGATCCCCAATTTGGAACTTGGGCGTATCTTTCGCCTTAATCCACCCCTGCTGCGCTTTAATCATCAGTGATTGCGCGCGCTGTCGGAGTTCCTTAAATTGTTTGACCCTGAGTGCCACCTGTGGGATTGGTGATGGCCTATCGGTCCAATCAGCGCGGGGGTTGTATCCCATAAGGAGCTGGAAAGGGGATTCTTTAGTGGTTTCGCTTGGCCAATTATTGTGTGTGAACTCAGCCATGGGAAGGTAGTGAATCCAGTCGTCCTGTCGTTCGTTGACCCAAAACCTCAGGTATTGCTCTAACCACTGGTTCATGCGTTCTGACTGCCCATCCGTTCGTGGGTGGTAGGCCATAGAGATATTCTGTTCGATTCCCAGGAGTTTGCACAATTCGCGTGTGAATTTTGAGGCGAATCTGGGGTCTCGATCGCTGATTATCTTTCCTGGTAGTCCGAATCGAGGGAACACGTGTTTGACGTATAGTGCGGCGGTGCCTTTGGCCGATATCTCTTCTTGACACGGGATGAACAGGGACATCTTTGTACAGTCATGGTCCGTTATCGTAAGGATCGTATTGCAGCCCTGTGCTTCGGGAAGTTTAGTGATGAAATCGAGTGCAATGGTTTCAAAGGGCATAGCTTCGGGTTTTGGAAATATTGGGCGCAGTGGCACCTTGATGGCCTTGGTGTTGACCTTGATTCGTTGACAGTTGGCGCATCCTTTGACATAGTCCATGACCTCGTTTCTGAGTCCTGGCCACCAGTAGTATCGTTCCACGAGTTTGATGGTTCGGCTGATTCCTGGGTGTCCGTATACAGGAGGGTCGTGGTGGTTTTTGATGAGTTCTCTTTTTTCTAGGAGCCCCCCTGTAACCACTCGGCGTCCGTCCTTGTACCAGGTGCCTTTGATCTTCTTTAGCCCATGCGGGTCTATCCAGGGGCGGAGTTTGTCGTCCTCTTGGGCATATATCGGATTTACCTTTTCCATTTCTTGTACGGAGATGGTGGCGTTGATTCGGAGAGGGTCTTCCGTTGTATCTATTGCTGCAGCCCTGACGAAGATTTCATCAGGTAACACCATGACTTGGTCATTGTCGCCTTCTCCTTGATCGTGGTCTGGGCATCTAGATAAGGCATCGGCTCGTCCATTTGCCGTTCCTTTAATGTGGTGAATCTCAATGTCATATTCTGAGAGTTCTAGTACTTCCCGGGCTACTCGGCGACTTATCTTTTGCGGGGAGCGCCAATATTGGAGGTTCATGTGATCCGAGAAAACTTTGATCTTGTGTGGCGATCCTGCTAAATAATGGCGCCAGTTCTGGAGTGCTTTCACGATTGCCAGGAGTTCTAGGTCGTAGATGTCGTAGTTTCGTTCCACTGCGCTGAGGGTGTTTGAGTAATATGCAATGGGGTGTCTTTTGTCGTCTTTTTTGCGTTGGAGAAGTACTGCTCCTACTGCAAACCCAGAGGCGTCTACTTCCAGTTTGAATTGGTCTTTTAGCTCAGCGTGTGTGAGGACTGGTTCTTCTGTGACAAGCTTCTTGATTTTGTCGAATGCTTCCTGTTCCGTTGTTGTCCATGTCCATTCTGTGTCTTTGCATGTGAGTTTGTTGAGGGGGCGGGCATGTGTGGCAAAGTTTCGGATGAAAGCGCGGTAGAAGTTGCAGAAGCCTAAGAATGGTCGCACCTGTTTGACGTTTTTGGGGGTTGGCCAATCTTTGATACCGGAAATTTTGACGGGGTCCATGCGTGTCACCCCCTTTTCAATGATTACCCCCAGGTAATCGATGCTAGGGGCGTGGAAGATGCACTTTTCCGGTTTGAGGAATAAGTCGTTTTCTTCTAGGAGGTCCAATACGTCATGTACCGCGTCAATATGTGCTTGTTCCGTAGATCGGGTTGCTATGCCTATGTCATCCATATACACCCTGATGATCGTGCCTTTGGTTTTGTGATACGCGATGAGGTCTTTGCAGATCTCGTTCATCATAGTTTGGAAGGTTGCTGGGGAGTTCGTCAGCCCGAAGAACATTACCGTGGGCTCGAAAAGTCTGTATTTTGTCTTGAATGCCGCTTTTTCCTGATCGCCTTCTTTGATCCTTATGTTGTTATATCCCCAGCGAATATCCAGTTTGGTGAATATGAATGCTCCACTGAGGTTGGCTATGAGTTCCGGGATGAGCGGAAGTGGATATTGATTGCGTATTGTCCAGTTATTGATGTTCCTGTAGTCCTGTACGGGGCATAGCTTTCCGTCCTTCTTTTTGATGAAGAAGAATGATGATGCGTACGGAGATTTAGAGGGTCTGATGTATCCCTTAGCCAGTTGTTCGTCTATCCACTCCTTCAACGCTTTGTCTTCCGCTTGACTCATTGGGTAAACCTTGCAATCTATTGTGTCCGGTGCATTTGGTTTGAAGTCTATCGCGTGATCCCAAGGTTTCGACAGCGGGAATCGATTGGACTCTTCCTCGCTGAAGATTTTGATGTGTCGTTGATATTCTTCTGGGATTGTCTTTTTCTCTGTATACTGCTTGGCTTCGATTGCCATTTCTGTTGACATTGTCGCGCGCAGACGGGTGTCTTCGAGGTCGCATTCCTTTTTGAGTTGCTCTTCGATCTTCTGCTTGTTGGGTAGTAGCAGTTTTTCTAGTACGAGGCGTGCGATGACCGGGTCTATTCAGGGTTTCGTAGGATTGATGGTTCGAAGGACAACAGGGTACTCAGCTTCGTTTAAGGTGGCTGTGGCCCACTGGATATTGGGTTGGAACGTAGCCAGCCATGGATATCCCAGTATGATATCTTCTCCTCCTACGTCGGTTACTAGGAATCTCATTTCCTTGACGATCCCCTTAGTTTGTACTTCTAGATCCACACAGTGGGTAATTTTGCCTCCCTTGTTATGTGTGCCGTCGATATTCCAGATCTTCCAATGATGGTCTAGTTCCTTGAGGCCTAGCCTCATTCGTTTGACAAAGTCCGGATGTATGAAGTTGTTGGTGGCTCCGGAGTCCACAAGTGCTCGTTTGTCGGCCATGGCGTAACTTGCGTGCAATGAAACTGGAACATGCATAGATTGATAGCGCGTTATGAACACAGAATTACACTGTAATGCCCTCACCCAGGCCGTCGGGTTCAGGCGCTTTGAAAATCCTCTCGCCCCAATAGGTCCCGAACCACCAGATCCCTGGCTTCATCGTCAAGGTTTCGGACTCCGTTTATCCAGCTGGTCGCCCATTCTTGTGGCGTATCAGTGGTGGCGTGGGCGCCGCGGCTGCTGCCGCCGTCATCTTCGAATTGGATCAGGGGTTCGTCTTGGACGCTTTGGACTTCTTCAATGAACGCTCCCCTTCCTTGGCGGGGTTGCCAGTTCGTATTGTTACGCGGTTTGCGGGGTTGGCGGCAATCGCGGGACATGTGTCCGAGCTTCCCACAGTTGTAGTAGTTGATGTTCTTCATGTCTACGACTCCTTTTCCCTGGGAGCGTCCTCCTTGTGACGTGTACGGGGGTCGGGTGTAGTCGATTTCTTCGGAGCCTGCGAGTCGAGCACGAACTCTTCCAGGGGTGGTATCCATGGCGTCTGGGTGGTTCCGGAATGCCTGCCATCCTTGGCGCGGCTGCTGAGGGTGATTTGGAGCGTTGAAAGTCCTGAGAGAAGTATTGCCCGGCTTACCGGGTCCCGGGGGTTTACGTCCCCCCAAATGCATTTGCAGATGCATCCACTTGCGTTGTTGCTCAAGTGCAGCTGTCTTCCATTGAGCGTATGTGTTTGGACTGTGGAAGTTGTACGCATTCTTGTAAAGTTCCACCGGGAGTCCGCTGGTGAACTTGTCGAGGACTAAGGAGTCGTCGAAGCGATATCCTGCTTCCCTGACGGCTTTCTCAAATTTGGCGATATAGGAGTCAATATCTTGCCCTTCCATTCGGAATCCCTTCTGAAGTTCTTGTTGCGCTCTCTCTCTCTCGAGTGTGTCAGCGAATGTGTTGCGGAAGCCAAGTTCGATGGCCTCCCAGATCCACTTGTCGTAGGGTCCGTGTTTGGCTTTGTATGCCTTGATCCATTTGGTGGTGGACAGGACCCATTCGTTGACGTGCTCCCCTTGGATGTAGGTAAGGAAGATCAGCGCTTTACGATAGGGGAGAGTGAACGCAGGGTTGTCGTAATTGGTTTCTACGAACAGCTCCCATTGAGTGAGGAACTGTTGAACTTTGGTGCGATCCCCGGTAAACACGAGGGGTTCTCTGCCCATGAACTTCTCGGGCTTGGTTCCGCTTGACACATTTGGTCCGGAAAAGAGGGGTCCTCCTGGGTCTCCTCCTCTGTCGCCTCCTCCTGGTCCTCCAGATGGCGGATCTCCTCCACGGCTGATACACGTGGGCTCCTGGAATGTAGTAGGTTGTTCGGTGATTGTAGTAGTCATGTCTGTAGGGATAGACTCAGCTAATAGTCCCAACTGTAGTTCTTCTTCTTTGGCTTGAGCTTCGAGGATGCGGATTTCTTCGGGATTACTTCCTAGTGAAGGGGATGGTGCAGGTGTCTTGGGGGTGGGAGAACAGATTGGTTCTTCTTCTTGTCCGTCAATGGGTCCCCACTGATCTCTAGTGGTTACTTCGCTTTGGTGAATGTCGAGGTGGAGGCTTGATCCTGCGGGTCTGACGATTTGTAGTTTGCCATGGAGTTCGTCCCACCTTATCTCTGCCCAACAGGTGTGGTCGAAGTTGAATTCTACCGGGATGAGTCCGGTTTTGCCGTCCTTGTAAGTGTAAAGAACTACGTAGCCTGGGTCTCCTTGCTCTGTCTGCCAAAAGGCTCCTTTGAGGTATTGTTTAGGGACGTTGCGTTCCCCTCTTCTGTCAATATGATACGATCAGAATGGGATCCAAAGATCACGGGTTGTTACTGCGGAAGCCACGTTGAAGGATCTTGGTCTTAATGTAACGTCTACCACGGACGTTTGTCTGACTTAGACGCTGTTGTAACGTGGGTTCCCTCGAGGGTAGAATCTGTGATTATCCGAGGAGCTTGGAAACACTGCGGGGTGGGGCCAATACGTGCCTGTGGAATCTCGAAAGGTGTAGAGGGTCTCTTGAATAGGTACGTTGGGCGGTGGTCCGTTGACTTTGCGAATGTACCTCCACCGAGGGTTATCGACGATGTAATAGCAGTGGGTAGGTCAAGCGGTACGCGAGTTGAGGTATTCAAATACGAGGTGGCACGTGGTATTTGGCGGATACACAACGGCTGGCGAGTCTACCATTCACAAGGGAAAGTGGAGACGAAGTCACGGGGATCCCCCTTGGTCACAAAGGGATATGCTGGAGCTAACTCACTTAGGGACTTTGCGAGTCCCTAGCACAGAAGATGAGTGAAGAGTGGTAATTGAAGAAGACCAAGATGGGGATCCTGGTCTGTACTACTATGAACTTAAATACAAGTAAGGGAGCCAGTTCTAGCTCCGCTCGAACTCGTACTGAGCCAATAGCGTAAGTAGCGTAAACTAATAATAGAATGCGCAGTCGTCATCGTAATCCGAATCGCGTACAACAACAGAGAACATCAGTCAGCATAGTAAGCCACATCACGTACAACAATAGAAGTCATCAGTCAGCCAGGACACGAGGCAGCAAGATCCGAAGTCCATGACACATTACTCCTGACATACCGAGTCATCGCGAGTACGTCAGAGTCCACAACCGGGCCGGGCAGTCCACAGACAAAACGTAACATTGGAGGACGACAGGGTACTCAGCTTCATTTAGCGTGGCAGATGCCCAGTGAATATCTGGCTGAAACGTAGCGAGCCAGGGATATCCTAGAATAATATCTTCTCCTCCTACATCAGTGATGAGGAATCTTATGTCCTTCTTGATGCCTTTGGTTTCAACTTTGAGATCTACGCAGTGAGTTATCTTTCCTCCTTTGTTATGTGTGCCATCAATATTCCAAATCTTCCAATGATGGTCGAGTTCCTTGAGGCCTAGCCTCATTCTTCGTGCAAAATCCGGATGATTAAAGTTGTTAGTGGCTCCAGAGTCCACTAAAGCTCATTTGTCGGCCATGGCGTAACTTGCGCACAATGAAACTGGAACATGCATAGATTGATAGCGCGTTATGAACACAGAGTTACAGTGTAATGCCCTCACCCAGGCCGTCGGGTTCAGGCACTTTGAAAATCCTCCTGACTCATCAAGTCTCTCATCCCCAGTGCCTTTGCCTCTTCGTCCAGTGATCAGACTCCGTTTATCCAACTGGTAGCCCGGTCTTGTGGTGTATCAGTGGTGGCGCAGGCGCCTCGGCTGCTGCCATTATCTTTGTCAAACTGTATGAGCAGCTCTTCTGCTACACTCTGGACCTCTTTGATAAAGGCACTGCGTCCTTGGCGCGGCTGCCAGTTCTGATTGTTGCGCGGATGGTGCGGCTGGAGACAGTTTCGTGAGAAGTGACCTGGTTTGTTACAGTTGTAACAGATGACATCCTTAGTGTTAATGACTCCTCTGCCCTGTGGGCGTCCTCCTCCGCCTCCTTGAGGGGTGTGTGTGTAGTCGATTTCTTCAGATCCCGCAAGCCTTGCGTGGACTCGGCCTGGAGTGGTGTCCATGGCGTTGGGGTGGTTGCAGAACGACTGCCACCCTTGATGGGGCTGTTGCAGATGGTTAGGCATGTTGAAAGTCCTGAGAGACATATTCCCTTGTTTTCCGGTTCCTCCTAGGGGTTTGTGCCCTCCAAGTCGGGTTTGGAGGTGTTGAGTGGGCAGCACTAACAGCGAGACAAAGATAGTGAGAAGCTAAAGACAGAAAAGTAACTTCAGAGGTAGAAGAAACTCTATTAGCAGCGCTACACACCTAAAGACAGAAAAGTACTAGACTAGTGTCAGCGTAAGGTAGAGAGGCTTAGAGTAAAGGGACTTACACTTCAGAGGTAGAAGAAACTCTGAAGTGTATGGGCAAAAACAGCAGTCCTTATATACAGGATGCTTAGCTAATAATGGTCTGTGCGCACTGGTGTCTCGAACAAAATACACCTGGTCTGTGTGCCAGAGGGAGAAATGCCATTGGAGGGCAAAGAACAATAGAGCCACCTAAAGCGGTTAAGTCCAGTATCTTAACAATAAGAACAATAAGAACCTAATAAGGATCTAGACAATAAGGATAAACAATAACCGGTCCATACAAGTCCGGAAGTCCAAATCTAACCATAAGGGTCAGATACCGTATAAGGCAGGATATGACTCAATCATATCCCATGAGACATGTGACTTGAATCAGTCGCATCTCAACAGGAGGTGCATCCATTTGCGCTGTTGCTCGAGTACTGCTGCCTTCCATTGACTGTAAGTGTTGGGGCTGTGGAAGTTGTAGGCATTCTTGTATAGTTCTATGGGGAGGCCACTGGTGAATTTATTGAGTACCAGGGAGTCATCAAATTGATACCCAGCTTTGCGTACTGCTTTCTCGAATTTGGCCACGTAAGTGTCGATATCTTGTCCTTCCATATGGAATCCCTTCTGGAGATCTTGTTGGGCTCGTTCCTTTTCTAGAGTGTCGGTGAACATGTTCTTGAATCCGAGTTCTACGGCTTGCCAGATCCAATCATCGTAGGGACCGTGCTTGACTTTGTATCCCTTGACCCATTTGGTGGTTGACAAGACCCATTCGTTGACATGTTCCCCCTGTATGTAAGTGAGGAATATAAGGGCTTTGCAGTAAGGGAGTGTAAAGGCTGGGTTGTCAAAGTTGGTTTCGACGAATAGTTCCCATTGAGTTAGGAACTGTTGGACTTTGGTGCGATCTCCTGTGAATACGAGGGGTTCTTTGCCCATGAACTTCTCGGGGCGACTTCCGATGGATATGTTTGGTCCTGTGAATAGGGGTCCTTCGTCGTCACCTCCTCCTCCGCCTCCGCCTGCTGGAGGGTCATTGCCGGGAGGTCCACTGCAATTAATGCGTGTGGGTTCCTTGAATGTGAGGGGTTGTTCAGTGATGGTGGTGGTCATGTCGGTGGGAATCAACTCAGCTAGTAGTCCCAACTGTTGCTCTTCTTCTTCCTGAGCTTCGAGAATACGAATTTCCTCCGGGTTGCTTGCTAGGGTGCTGGTGTCTTAGGTGTAGGGGATCGAACAGGTTCTTTGGTTTCACTGTTGATGGGTCCCCACTGGTCTTGTGTGGTGATGCTGCTTTGAAAAATGTCTAGGCCTAGACTGGCGGTTGCGGGTTGTACTACTTGGAGTCTTCCGTGAAGCTCATCCCACTTGATCTCTGTCCAACAGAGGTTCTCAAAGTTGAATTCTACGAAGATTAAACTGGTGGTGTTGTTGCGATGGTTATAAGGGACTATGTAGCCTGGGTCTCCTTTCTCTGTTTGCCAAAAGGCTGCTCCTAGGAATTTCTTTGGAATGTTGCATTCTCCTCTTCTGTCGATATGGTACGGTCGAAATGGTACCCAAAGGTCTCTGGTTGTAATCATTGCGGAAGCCACGTTGAAGGATCTTGGTCTTAATGTAACATCTACCACGGACATTTGCCTGACTTAGGCACTTGTATGATGTGGGTTCCCTTGTGGGTAGTATTGGTGGTTTACTGAGTCTTCTGGAAAGACGGCCGGATGCCTACAATAGGTACCAGTAGAGTCACGGTAAGTGTAGAGGGGAAAACCTAATGGGATAGATGGGGGCGGGGTTCTAACACTGCAAATGAATCTCCAACGGGGGTTGTCGAGGATGTAGTAACACTTGAATGGCCTCGCAGTTTGGGAGTTGAGATATTTGAAGACGAGATGACACATGGTATTCGGAGGGTAAGTCACGGTCGAGCTGTCCACCATCCACGAGGAGTTGGAATGGGGATAAGAGTCATGGGGATCCCTTTGGTCTTAGGGATATGCCGGAGCTAGTTCACGAAGGGACACTGGGCCCTTGTATAGAAGACAATAGGACTGAGGTGGTATTCGAAGAAGACCAAGATGGGGATCCTGGCCTGTACTACTATGAGCTTAAGTACACCTAAGGGAGCCTGTTCTGGCTCCGCTCGAACTTGTAAGTAACCAATAGCATAAGTAGAGCAAACCCTAGTACAGCTATCCTAGGAATCAGTCATCCATATTGTAATATCATACACGTACAACAATAGCGATCATCAGTCAGCACGGTAAGCCTCATCACGTACAACAACAGAGGCCATCAGTAAGCAAAACACGAGGCAGTAAGATCTGAAGTCCATGACATATTACTACTGACATGTTGGGTCATCACGATCACATCAGAGTTCACAACCGGGCTGGGTAGTCCGAAAACCAAAACATAACAGCTGAGCCCGAAACCGCTCATTTACGGACTCTCAATCACCTTGGCCACATGGCCTTTCTCATGTTTTCCATCATCTTCCCTTTTTCTTTCTTAGGTACAGGCCTCCTTGATACTTAAGTAGACTTTTTACTCTCTGTAGAATATCGACATCACATCTCCAATCAATCAGACAGTGCTGTGTCACATTCTCCCCCTCTCTCAGTGTGAATATCCCGGAAGTCAGGCCCAAACATGGGCACTCGAAGGACAGTTCTCACTTCTTTCTACCCCCTTCCTTTGGAGTGGAACACCTCCGCCTTCGAACTCACCTAGGACCCTCACCGTCCTTACAACATCTCATTCCATGTGTTGGATGGTGACTTATCCCACCAATACTTTGTGCCATCTCATATATGAGTACCTCAACTCTTGCACTCAATGACCTTACAAGCGCTTCTATATCCTTGACTCTGCTGAGTGGGAATACATCCAACAGATTGATGCACCCCCACCTTCTATCCCGTTAGGTTTCACTTTGTTCACATACCATGACTCTACAGGGACCTTCTGCAGACATCCAGCCATATTCCCTACCATCCCAGAGAACCACCACTTCTACAACTGAGGGAACCCATTCCCCCTTGTCCCCTGCTCTGCGACCCTGTCTCTTCTAGGAACCCTCCTCTTCGATGACTGATACTCCATGTGGAAGAACCACATGATACTTGCTGTCTGTACTGTGAGGCCGGACACACCACACATCTCTGCCCTTGACCCCACGTTCTCTGCATGCACTTGTCGCACTGCCTTGTCCCCATCCATCATCTGGGCTTTGGATCCCCTTGCCCCACACATGTACTCGCTTCTCCAGTCCACTCATTTGCAGACCCTTATGACAGAACTGATCCTGCTAGAATTCACAGCCCATACAGAGGAAGCATGGTAGTTGGCGAGACGCCTCTGGCATAGAAGGGGGGCCGTGTCACAATCACGTGACATGTGACGTGGCATGGTATGAGTTCAGAAAATTGACAGCAGGTTTGATGACGAAACATGAGGGCTGATGTGTCTCCCAAATAGCACCAGAAAATAGTCACAAAAATACCAGTATTGTTATGATTTTCCCTTTCTTTCTCTTTGGACACTTCCGTTTCTTGCTTCTTACTCCCATACCCCACCTTGATGTGCCTATAACTCCTTATGCGCCCAACCGTTTCTGATGATCTCTTCGCTGCACGATACGTCTTTACACCCTCTTCCTTGTATATTGAAAGTTCACGGCGCTCCGGTCCCAGCTGACTCACCTAGGACTCCGCGCAATCACCCCTCATCCTACTATAGCTATGCCTTTGTTCTACTTCTGTTCAGAATCTGTGTATTGCACCATGTGTTTGTTATGGACAAACACCCTGTACTAGTATATAAGTCACATGCTACCTAGCTTGTATGGTAGACTTGACTTCTTGTGTAATACCACACTCCTGTCAATCTCATGAATGACTTTATGCTCGCCCATTTTGCTTGAGCATGACTTTGGTTCGCCATTGTGCTTGAACCCCAGAATTCCTGCTACTGCCTACACATCTGAGGAGACCGTGTGGCACTTGTGCATCACTTGACTCAGTCTTAACTGACTGCCTCACATCCCGTTACCTCGGCCTGAGCGACTTAGTGAAGCACACGTTGTGCATAATGTTCCTGTGGTAATGTTACATCAAGTCAAGTCTCTTGCAACCCTGGTGACTAGTAGGAGTTGCACAAAATTCCAACAGCAGTACATTGAGCGGTATCAGACCGACAAGCTCTCCATCCACGAAAAAGGCATGATCATCTGGGACGAACGCAATAATATCAAAGGATACTTCATCTTTGATCCAAAACACCAAGAGTACTGACAAGTCCACTTCCTTGACGACAACAAACTTTGGGTGTTCATTGATTACAATCCAAAAGGAGGAAGTTGGTACACATACAAACCTGTCCCATCACACTATGGTGCAGGACCCTTTGGGTCATCCAGTTCGATTGGCATCACCATTGATCCAGACAAATCCACCACCCTCACTCCCATACAGCCAGCGATGGCCACCAACACTCAGGTCGCCACCAGTCTTACTACCTCGGGACCCACCAGCTTGAGCAGTGGAGGACCACATGCTACAGGAGGTTGATCATCTGCTATGGCAGGTGGAGCGACTCATGGAACTAGCGCCCCAGCACTGTCGGGCTCTGGCAGTGGCCCAGCTCCTGGACCTGGTGGAGGCATTCATGGTAGCGGTGGAGGCCCACCGGGCAGTGGTGCCCCTGGTGGCGGTGGAGGTGGTCCAGGTGGCAGAGCCCCAGGAGGAGGTGTGTTCCCCTTGGTCCCACCAGGTGCAGCACCAGCACCAGGCAGGGGCAAGCTTGGGGGTAACCCTCCACCAGTCTTCAATGGAAATCGAGAGGAGAGTCGAAACTTTCTCCAAGCCTTTTGGATTTACTGAGGAATGAATCCAACTGTCGACCAGCTCTGAGTACCCTACTCATGGGCAATGACCCTCCTATCTTACATGAGGGGACCACTCGTGGATGACTGGGTAGATGAGCAGACAGCATGGTTGGATGCTCAGATACTAGGAGGAGTACTGCATAACCAAGAAAATCTGTGGAACACAGTCCTTGACCGGTTCGAGAACACCTACACTGACACCACCGAACAGACCAGAGCGCACCAGGACATTGACAAATTGAAGATGGTTGGCAAAGACATCAACATGTACATTGCAAAATTCCAGAACCTTGCCACCAAAGCCGGTTACAATCCAGATGAAGCCAATGTTATTGAGAAGTTCCAGGTGGGACTCCCTGACAACCTTGTCATTAACGCCATTCGTTTCCAACACCCAGTCACATGGGACGAATGGAAGGCGGTGGCGTGGCTCCAGCAAGCTGAATACCTCATGCTAAAACCACACCTCATGCGAAACTGCCAGAACAACAAATGAGGGGGTCACACTTGAGACCAGTGGGTCCAGGCCCTTAACAAGGCATGTGACCCAAACACCATGGATATTAGCTGCACTAGAGCCCGCGCAACCCTCACAGACGCTGAGAAGCAAAGGATGGTCGCGGAGGGGAGATGTTTCCAATGTGGAGAAAAGGGTCATGTGTCGCGTAATTGCCCACAAAAAGGCACTCGCACTGCTCAAACCACAAGCAGCCCAGGAGTGCCTCCTCCTGTCCCCTCTACCTCCACAGTATTGCCTCCCCTCGTTACTCAAGTTGCCATATCAGCAAACCGCATACTGTTGAATGATGAAGCAGCTGACGCTCAGATTGCAGTGCTGGCCACTCAGCCAAAAGAGGTGTGGGACCTCTTGGTGGAAAAGCTTTTTCAGGGAAAGGATTTTCTGAACACCTGAACCCATCGGCCTGGGCAAAGGCGCTACACATGTATTATAGCAGATATTGATCTATGCGAATTCCAGTTCTTTTCAAATCTGCAAACGTGACGGCCAAACGACAGGTCCTGTTGGACTCTGGAGCAACTGACAACTTTATTTGTGCAGAGCTGCTCAAATGAATGCATCTTGGAACACGACCCGTCTCTGTTCCCATCACCATATGGAATGTTGACGGAACCTACAACCAAGACAGCGCAATAACCCAGTACACCGATTTGGCAGTGCAGACTGGTGAGCACACAAAGACACTTTGTTTCCTGGTTACCAACCTGGGAAAGGACAAAGCGATCCTGGGCTATCCTTGGTTCTCAGCCTTCAAGCCTGAGATAGAGTGGAGAAATGCCACACTAAACGAAAAATTCCAACCAGTCATGATCTCTAGCCTAAACCTCCAGAGTGATGCCATGCCCATGGAAGCTGCTATCAGGGCTATAGAGGCATATGGGCTTGACAAGGAGGCATGGGAACAGGTTGCAAACAAAGAGCTGGAGCCAAGCATCACCTTCCTGCAAAAGACAACTACTGCATCAGAACTTGCACAGCAAGAAGTGGCTAAAAGACAGATCTGGACATTTGAGGAAATGGTTCCTCTGGAATACTGGTCACACCACAAGGTGTTCAGTGAAGAAGTGTCACATCGTTTTCCCCCATCCTGTATATGGGACCACGCCATCAACCTACTCCCTGACGCACCCACTGCCCTTGATTGTAAAGTGTACCCCTTAACCACAAACAAAGGAGAAGCACTCACAGCTTTCCTGAATGAACAACTCGAAAAGGGATATATTTGCCCCTTGAAGTCCGCCTATGTGTCACCTTTCTTCTTTATCAAAAAAAAAGATGGGAAACTACGCCCAGTACAAGATTATCAACGCCTCAACGAACTCACTGTAAAGAACCACTACCCCCTTCCCCTAATCCCCGAACTCGTTGATCGCATCCGAACCGTGCAGTTGTACTCAAAACTAGACATTCATTGGGGGTACAATAACATTTGTATTCAAGAGGGAGACAAGTGGAAGGTGGCGTTCAAAACCAACCAAGGGTTATTCGAGCTGCGTGTCATGTTCTTTGGCCTCACAAACTCCCCCTCCACCTTCCAAACAATGATGGACACTATCTTTCACGACCTTATCCTAACAAACAAAGTCATTGTGTACATGGATGACATCCTCATTGCCACCACTGACAACAAGAACTATCATCGGAAGGTCCTCCATGAAGTGTTACGATTTTGCGAGGAACATGACCTCTATGTGAAGCCGGAGAAGTGTGAGTTTGAGGTCTACAAGACTGAGTATTTAGGCCTTATTATTGGCCATGGGCAACTACGGATGGACCCCATCAAAGTCCAAGGAATCTGAGAATGGCAACCACCAAAGAGCATTAAGGAGGTTCACACGTTCTTAGGGTTCTGCAACTTCTACCAAAGGTTCATACAGGGATTCTCCCAACTCGCTCAACCTCTTCACAACCTCACAAAGAAAGATGTCCAGTGGCATTGGGGCGACACACAACAGAATGCCTTCAAAGATATTAAGAAGTGCATATGTGAAGAACCGGTACTCTTATTCCCAGACCTAGCAAAATCATTTGAACTAGAAGTCAACACATCAAATGTCGCAGTAGGGGCAGTACTGAACCAGTTGAGCCCCGATCAGAAGTTCCACCCATAGCCTTTCACTCCGAATCATTCACCGAAGCAGAGCAAAACTATGACATCTACGACCGGAACTATTGGCAGTGGTCAAAGTGCTGTGACATGGAGAACATACCTCATAGGGTCCCACCACAAAATTATCATCCACACTGACCACACCAATCTCCAATACTGGAAGGAACCTTGGAAGATTAACCAAAGGATCACGTGAGAGTTCCTAGAGCTGTCAGAATATGACTTCATTCAGAGACACATAGCAGGAACAAAGAATGCATGTGCAGACGCCCTGTCCAGGCAGTCAGACTATGAGTCCGGAGAAGGGGATAACGCCAACATCATTGTCCTACCAGCCGAGTGGTTTATCCAAGCCACCCAAATGTCAATATGTGATATGGATATTTGGTCTCAGGTGGCTCAGAACACTGGCAAGGAAGAGGCCGCATGATGGGCCGAACCCCACAACCTCAAATTACATGATGGGCTGTGGTGGAAAGACAAGGCATTGGTTTGTTGTCAGGGACAATGATCTTAAGTGGGGGGTAATTGCTTTCTTTTATGACTCTCCGAGTATGGGCCACCCCAGAATTGGCAATACACACACGAACTAGTACGACGTGACTACTGGTGGCCCACAATACAAGAAGATGTTGAAGAGTATGTCAAGGGATGCGCCGTATGTCAGGCCAACAAATTAACCCTCACCGCAAAAACCCCACCTATTCCCCATATCCCCGACCCAAGAAGCAGAGCCATTTGAAGTCGTTGCCATGGACTTCATCACCAAACTACCCCCATCCCAGGGATTCGACTCCATCCTCACAATCACCGATCACGATTGTTCGAAAGCCACGATCTTTATACTGTAACGTCTACCATGGACGTTTGCCTGACTTAGGCACTTGTATGATGTGGGTTCCCTTGTGGGTAGTATTGATGGTTCACTGAGTCTTCAGGGAAGACGGCC
>JAKELG010000218.1:0-64113 GCA_021527035.1 Lactarius vividus | reverse complement strand
CAGCATTTATGAATGTCGTGCCATTCTGGCTAGCCTCTTAAGGAGGTTCTCGCAAAAGGCGCTAGGGAGCTGTTAAGTTAGCAGACGCGTCCTTAAGTTCCTCTGTGTGCACTGTCCTCACTACTTATTTCTTTACCCAGTTTTCGTCTGGAAGTGCTTTCATAGGCCAATAGGGGAAGACCCTTGCAGCTATAGGCCACTCTAATGGTTGGGAGATACTCAGTTAATACCTGGGTCTCTTTAAGGGGTGTGAAGGCCTGGTTAATAGTCAAACCCAGAAGTCCTTCCCTCTGACACAACTAGGAGTTGCTACTATAATTAGAAACTACTATACATTAGTGCTAAGACCCTTAATGGTCTGGTCTAGAGACTCCACAGATGGCAATTGGAAATGATGTTGGAGTTGATCCTCATCTTTCCTCTTGGGACTTGCTGTTGGCTCCTCTCTAGGGCACTACCCCCTGTCCACCATTGAACCTGAGTAGCCCCTGAGGATGGCCTAAAGGTTAGGACATGACCTCTGGGAAACCCTTCGCTGGGAAGTACCCCAGGCATGACTCTGCTTGACCCTGATTAAAGCTATCACTAAGACTGCTTGCCCTTCTTTGAAGGTCCGCATGGTAACAAGTGGACAGGTGTGGATTAGTTATCTACATATGATTTGCACACGTAGTATCCCCAAGTTGCACACTTGAGGCATGACACCTTGAGTGTTATGGAGTTATAGCGCTCTTATGGCTGGACCACTACCTTTCCTATCAAGATCTGGACTGGTTCTGACTGCTCCTCAGAACCAGATTTATAAACATCTCAAATGGCATCTTTCAACCTTGTTTTTCCCCCTTCGGTCCAACTTGCCAAGTTGGATGGAACCAACTGGCAGTCCTGGGCTCAAACCTTTACGTCCCTCATGTTGATGAATGGTTGCTCCAGGCACCTCACTCATGACGACCCTGGTGTGATTCCCCAGCACCCTGCCTTGGCCGCAGGTGCTGCTGGTCCCACTGGTCTGACGGACGCAGGACTGGCCATGTTGGCCCTGTGGAACAAACAAGAGGAGGTCATCATTGGCCTCTTATATCTATCAGTTACCACAGAAGTTTTATCTGGGATTACGTCCCAAATCCTCTTCCCGACTGTGCATGACAAGTTCGTGCAGTTGGAGGCGTTATATGGTGCTGTTGGCTCTATGGCCACATTCAATTTCAATTTATGGGTAGGCTTGGTCAATACCAAGCTGCAGGAAGAACATCCCTTCCTCCCTCAACTCCAGAAGATGTTGGACTTGAGGAATACCCTCCAGGAGAACGGGATGGCGGTCTCAGACATGCAAATGTCCTTTATCTTACTAGATGCGCTACCCCCCTCCTATTCCACAATCACCAGCACCATACTGGCCACTGGCCCCCCTGCCAATTTACTTCCTCAGGACCTGATCAATAGGTTCATCAATGAGGAATCACGTCTCTCCGGTCCCTCCGCCACCCTTAACAAGGTGGCCCCTATCAAGCAGGCCTCTGGTTCGCACCCCCCAAAGGTGCAACCATCACCCAATTCCAGCAGTTCCACCTTGGCGGATGTTATCTGCCATTACTGTCACAAGGCCAGCCATAAAAAGCTGGACTGTTTTAAACTTAAAAGGGACCAGGAGAACGCCAAGAAGGGGAAGGCTGGGCAGCAGCGCAAGGCTGCCCAGAACACCATGATTGGGATGCTGGACACAGTGCCGGCAGATAGATTAAACAGTATCCCTGTACCAAAGAGCCAACTTTTTACGATAGTTAATGGCTCTGGAAAAATAGAGGAGGTGCATGAGGCACCTCAAGTCTCCCTTTACATGATGTGTGCTAACCATGCACAAGTGGGATCAAGATGGATGATGGACAGTGGAGCATCAACACATTTTACACCTCACATTGAAGACTACAACACCTACACACCACATGAAGGTGTCGAAGTTCTACTTGGTGACAGCTCTCTGCTAAAGAGTGTTGGAATGGGTACTATAACCATCCGCACCAATAGAGGCTATGACCTCAAAATTTCAAATGTGTTGCACCTCCCAAATACGCATTCGCGTATCCTCTCCACAAGCACCCTAGCAGATAAGGGTGCTTTAGTTTCATTTGATTCCACTTCCTTCACAATCAGATACAAAGGGAAGACTATTGTGGAAGGACATTGGGCTGCCAATCTTTATTGGCTTGACAGACATAAACTAAACACCGTCAAAGCACCTGCATCTGCTAGCCTAGATGTCTGGCATAAGCGCATGGGCCATATGTCCAAAGAAGCACTGAAGAGACATGCTCCTGAGGCTGTAAAAGGCCTTGTAATATCAATGCCCCAGTGGAAGCTGGACCTTGCCTTGGATGCGAACTAGGCAAATCCACCCACCTTCCATTCCCTCCTTCCATGAAACATGCCGAAGAACACCTTGAGATCATTCATAGTGACCTAGTTGGACCCCTCCAGAGTAACTCTATTCAGGGGAACAAATACTTTGCCACCTTCATAGATGACTTCTCCAAAGCTGCAGTTGTCATTTTTATGAAGTCTAAAGATCAGTTTAAGGACGCCTTCTTACACTACAAGGCGTGGGCTGAAAAACAATTAAATAAGCCCATTAAATCCTTACATTCTGATCATGGTGGTGAGTACATCAACAATGATCTAAAGCACATTCTTCTGGAAGCGGGCATTGAGCATCATCTCACTATGCCATATTCTCCACAACAGAATGGGAGAGCCGAGCATTTTAACCGTACAGTTATGGAAAAAGGCACCAGCATGCTTCATCATGTGGGCCTTAGCCTTGGTTTCTGGGAACAAGCAGTTGAGACTGCTGTGCACATTTACAATTGCACTCCCTCTCGTTCTAACAAGTGGAAAACTCTGCTAGAGCTCTGGAATGGTACAGTTCCAGATGTCTCGTACTTTAGAGTATTCGGCTGCAAAGCCTACTATCATGTACCAGAACACAACCGGCAGAAGTTAGATCCTAAAGCAAAGGAAGCTGTGTTTGTGGGCTATGAAGCTCTTTCTAAGGGCTATAAACTATGGGACAGACATAGCCGACGCTTCGTCTCTTCACAAGATGTTACATTTGATGAAGACGTCTTCCTGTCCTGCAGTGACCTGATCCCCCACCAGTATACTACACCAGTGCCAGAACAGGAGGTCTCTGACTCCACCGGCGGAACTATCTATATCAGAGTGCTTGATCAGCCTCTACCAGCTGTTGCCACAGCACCTCAGGCGCCACCAAGCAATGTGGCTCCCCCTACTATACAGGTGCCGGAGGTACCTCCTCCGCAAGGACAGCAGCCTAGCACCCCACCAAATGCAACCCCGGCTCCAGCAGATCAGACGATCTACCAGACTCCCCCTCTGTGCCCCCTGCTTCCTCACCCCCAGTACCTACACATACTAGGCAAAACTGGCCACCTATGGTGACCCAGCCGATCCCTGCCCCTAATTTCAATAGGGATATCAGTCCTCCTAGGGATACCCCTAGAAGCCCGAGGACTGAGCAGGTGACTTCGCCTCCCTGTCCCAGACGTAGCACAAGGACGAGGTGTCAGAATCCTCACTATTACAATGAGGACAATGCAGGGAAGCAGTAGGCTTACTTTGATGGACTTGCTGAATGTGGCAGAGGCCCCTGGCTATAGGGATCCTCAGACCTTCAAGCAGGCCATGGAGTCTGAATACACAGATGAGTGGCAAGAGGCATGCCAATATGAACTGGATGCCCTGGAAAAGCTACAAGTCTGGCATTTGGAGCCCCTTCCTGCTGGAAGGAAGGTGGTTAAATGCAAGTGGGTCTTTAAGAAGAAAGCAGATGGACACTTTCGTGCTAGGCTAGTGGCAAAGGGGTTCACCCAACTAGAGGGGGTGGACTTTGACGAAACCTTCTCTCCAGTTGCCCGTTTTGAGTCTTTACGACTACTTTTGGCGTTAGCTACACTAGAGGATTGGGAAATCCACCAGATGGACATCAAGTCGGCGTTCCTTCATGGGGAACTGGACGAGGAAATCTACATGGAGCAACCAGTTGGTTTCGTCACAGCTGGCTCTGAACACATGGTGTGTCAGCTTCAGAAAGCCCTTTATGGTCTGACTGAAGCAGGCCTCCTGTGCATGGAATCTACAGTTCCATGGAGTTCTTACTGAACTCAGCTTCACGCGGACGTACTCTGATGCAGGAGTATACGTGTACCATCTCCAAGAGGGGGGTGGATCACTTTTCGTCATCTTATATGTAGATGATATCACTATACTGGGAAACTCTATGGACATGATCAATGATCTGAAGGTGTCTCTATCTAGCCGATACGAGATGACCGACTTGGGAGAGATCCAATCTTATCTCGGTGTTAACATCACCAGAGATCGTGCTAACCACACAATGGAAATCAACCAATCAGATTATATCAGAGACATAGTCGAAAGGTTCGGAATGAGGGATTCCAACCCAGTATATACCCCTCTTCCCTCTGGCGCTGAGGCTCACTTGATCAAATATGAAGATCAAGCCTCTACTTCTGAGATAAAGAAGTATCAACAGATAATTGGGTCTCTGCTATACGTGCAGATTGGAAGCAGACCTGATATTTCATTCGCTGTTGCACGCCTTAGCCAATTTGCTTCCAACCCCTCCCAGCGGCATCTGCGCCTTGCCAAATATGTACTGGCATACCTAAACACTACAAAGGACTACGTGTTGCGCTACGCTGGAGGGAATGATGGAGACGGCTTCATGGCTACTGCGACTCTTCCTGGGGAGATCAGGAAGATCGCCACTCCACCTCGGGTTATGTCTATCTACTTGCACATGGTGCCATATCTTGGTGTACCAGAAAGCAAAAGACGGTTGCCCAGTCCACCACAGAAGCTGAATACATGAGCCTCTCCGAGGCTGCAAACCAAGCTCAGTGGTATAGGACGTTCCTAGAGGAACTGGGGTATGAGGTTTCCTCCCCCATACCTCTTCACTGTGACAACAAGGGTGCTGTAGACTTAGCCCTAAACCCAGTCACAAGGAGACAGTCCAAACACATCCCCATCAAACACCACACTGTAAGGGAGTATGTGGAAAACAAGATCATAGATCTGATTCACACTCCCACAAAGGACATGGTAGCAGACAGACTTACTAAGTCCCTACCAAGAGAAACCTTTGAGAAGCTGGTTAATGATGTTGGGTTGGTTTAGATTTGGAGAGAAGAGATCGTGGATAGGATCCACATCTATCAGAAATTCGGGTTGATGGACCTGTTTTATAAGGTTGTCAATGAAGTGTCAAGGCAGAATAAGATGTGTCTTATCTCTGCAGAAGAGAGTCCTTTCTCTCTGTCTTATATGGTGTATTCCCTGGACTTCAAAAAGTCATCCTTTATGACACTTTAAGTCAGGTGATCTATGGATCTCAATCCTGAACTCCTGTAGACTCTTGCACAGTTCTTATGTTGAGAACTTGTTGAAACTTGACACATGATCTCATCACCATCTACCACCTATTCTTATCTCCAAATTGGACTGCCTCTATCATGGAGGGATGTTGAAACGTGACTGATTTAAGTCACATGTCTCATGGGATATGATTGAGTCATTCCCTGCCTTTTACGGTATCTGACCCTTATGGTTAGATTTGGACTTCCGGACTCATATGGACTGGTTATTGTTTATCTTTATTGTTTAGATCCTTATTAGGTTCTTATTGTTCTTATTGTTAAGATACTGGACCCATCTGCTTTAGGTGACTTTATTGTTCTCTGCCCTCCAATGGCATTTGTCTCTCTGGTGCACAGACCAGGTGTATTTTGTTTGAGACACCAGTGCGCACAGACCATTATTAGCTAAGCGTCCTGTATATAAGGTCTGCTGTTTTTGCCCATACACTTCAGAGTTTCTTCTACCTCTGAAGTGTAAGTGGCCTCTTGTACTCTAAGCCTCACTACCTTACTGACGCTACTATAGTACTTTTGTCTCTTAGGTGTGTAGCGCTGCTAATAGAGTTTCTTCTACCTCTGAAGTTACTTTTGTCTCTTAGCTGTTTGCTATCTTTAACTCGCTGTTAGTGCTGCCCGGTCGACAGGCTTTATCCTGTAAAAGAGTAATCCATGCAAATAAAGTATAATCATCAAAGAAGACAATGAAATACTTATATTTATGGTATAACAGTATAGGGAAGCTTTTCAAATCAGAATGAATCTGATTGAAAGAGGCTTTAGCCCTTGTAACAGATGGAGGATGTAAGGCAGCAGGCATTTTGCCTTGCACACACCCAGGACATATTACATCAGAGGTGAGAATAGTAATCTCTTCTGGAAAGCCCTTAGTGTTTTGCTTAGCACATCTTAGAACCTCTTTAGATGGGTGGCTGAGGTGATGATGCATAAGGTCATAGTCTACATTTAGTAACACAGACTGGTTCACAATAAGTGACTCAGTTAGGGTGGATATAGAGGCATCTAGCCAATATAACAATTGTCCATAAAGAAGGGGTTTACATTGGACAATAGTTTTCTTTTTACATAGCAAGTTAATATGCTGCAAATTCCCCAAAACATGCAAACCTTGCTGTAAGAAGACTCCCATAGATAGAAGATGTGTGCTCATTCTAGGGATGTATAGAACCAGATATACCCATGTGATTATGAGTTTGTCTGTGATGTAATGCTCAAGCAGGACAGTTCCAGTCCCTTCAACATATAGAGTATGAGCAGCAGTCTTTACAGGAATCTTATCAGACTGAGTAGTTGGCTTATAATCAATGAAGTCACTAATTGATATCAAAATTGGAGTCATACTCCTCTTCCATGAACATCTCAAGACAAGGGTATTGATAAGTGACCTGTGCACACCTAGTGGCTCAAATGGACATGCAGATAATGGACTGCTCTAGATAAGATATATTGGACTTATGTAGATTATATTATGATCTTTACAATCTCAGACTTTCTTATCTATGACATCACTGTTGATAAGTGACCTGTGCGCACTTAGCGGCTCTATGGACACGCAGATAACGGACTGCTTTAGATTAGATATACAGGACTTATGTAGATTAGATGTATGATCATCACAATCTCGGACCTTTACTTTATCTATGACATCACTGTACAATGACATCACATGGACTACTCTGGACTTGTTATTATACTATGCTTTTGGACAATGCTTTTGTTATATCTTTATTGTGATGTCACTATGATATCATCCTTGTTCTGGATTCTCTATTGTACTTATTGTCTAAGTACTTCTCTTTGTTCTGACCCACTCATTGTTCCGGGTCTTATTGTACTCTGTGCTATCAGACATCTCTAAGCTTACCTTGCAAGATCTCTGCTTCCCTGTGCCTCACATATCTCACCACAGTATCTCTTGATTCACTGTGAGTATGCGTCTTCACCTATGCTGTTCATCAGGTTATGGGCCCTGTGCCCACTACTCCACTTGACTAGCCTCTGTGTCGTTGCGGGCACAAGCTGAGTTAAGGTCTGTCTGGGGACTCACCCTCCTTGCCCAAGCCACAGTGCCCTGAGGCATCAGGTGCCTGTTGGTGAGGCCCCTCCATTACTATACATTGCCCAGTAGTCCTACTTTCATCCCTACTGTATTCCTAGCCCCTGCGCCATGCGCAAGGAGATTGGATCTGGTAGCCCCTTAATCCATATCCAGGTGTGCATGGCCCACTGGGCTGTGTATTGTGGAGCTTAGCACCAGCTGTCTCTGGTGCTCCACACTGGGCGCAGGATCTCCTCACCATGGGAGTGTAAACCTGGTTCAGACTCTGGGGGGTGTTCACCTTATGGTGTTCTGCAACCAGACTCCTACCTTGTAGTGGCAATGGGAAAGGATGCAGTAAAGCCACTTGTGGCGATGAGGCAACCAACAGGCCGAGAAGGCTGAGGTAGACAGCCTTGGGCTCTGAAAGAAACCATTCCACTTTCCCCTCTGGTGCACTCTAGTGAGCCGTGTCTTAGACACATCCTGGCTGGCAGCCGGCTCCTAGTATGGCGAAGAGGCTCTCCATCCTGGGCCTAGCCCTTGTAACACTGGCATGTAAAGTGGAGGCAGGACGCACTAGCGTTCTGGCCTTACAGAATCACAGACTGGAGTAGTTCCCCTACCACATCTTGCACTGTTAAAAGCACTATCGCTGACTGCTCCTCGGCAATAGATACACCATCCCTATGTCTTCCACA
This sequence comes from Lactarius vividus, assembly GCA_021527035.1. Classification (NCBI taxonomy): domain Eukaryota; kingdom Fungi; phylum Basidiomycota; class Agaricomycetes; order Russulales; family Russulaceae; genus Lactarius; species Lactarius vividus. Next base: position 55,900 of record JAKELG010000218.1, on the reverse strand, counting down.
CGATCAAACTCGCCCACCCATGGCACTGCCACTGCCACTGGGACTGGGGCCACAGTAGCGGCGGCAACCTTGCCCCCTACTTCTGGATCTACAACCTCTGCGCACATCTCAAATGCGTACAATACAACCTTCGGCATGCCCTCTGGCATCCACCTCTCCCAGTTTGATGGCTCTGACTGGAACGAGTGGTCCGGCACTCTTGAGGCCATCCTCACTCTGCATGAGGCAGAGGATGTGTTCCTCCTCAACTCTGCCCCTGTAGGAGTCACAACTTCAGAATGGGACTCTGTCCAGCGTCGGGCAAAGGCGTACCTCCACCTATATCTCAAGCCTGATGTCTACTCCTTAGTTGCTGACCAAACCACTCACCCCACCTTCAAATCGAAGTGGATTAAGCTGAAGGAAGTGTATGGCGGTGCTTCGGGCAGCACCACCATCTTCAATTTATGGATCCAGTTAACACAAGCCCGGCTAGACGACTCCTCCCCCATGACCTCTCAACTAGCCAAGCTCAATGAGCTGAGGGTTGCCCTCTCCAACGCGCAGATGGGTGTCACTGACACTCAATTCTGTCTCATTCTCCTCCACGCTCTGCCACCCTCCTATGAGGTGTTGGCATCCACCATCCTTGCCACTGGCACTCCCTCTAAACTGAAGCATGCTGAAATAATTGCGCGCATAGTATCTGAGGAAGCATGCCAGACTGGCCCCTCTGGCTCCTCCCTGAACAAGGCTGCCCCCATTAAACCGTCTGGTGGCAACCGTAAAAAGAAGGACCACTCCCAACTTACATGCCACTACTGTCAAAAGAAGGGGCATATCAAGCCTGACTGCAGGCAGAGGAAGAAGGATGAAGCTGCAGGGAAGTTGAAGGACACAGGCAACAAGGCTGCCAATAGTCATGTACTAGTACCTACTACCGCCTCCATTAAGGAGATTACTGGCCCCACCATAGACTGGGCCGCGGAATCAATTGGTGTTGCCTTGTATGCTGCCTCGCGTGTATGTTGGATGATGGACAGTGATGCAACACACCACATCACACCACATCGGTCCGACTTCAAGGACTACTCCCCGTGTAAAGGTGCCGTGCGCCTGGGAGATAAGTCCACAATCGACCAAGTAGGTGTAGGCTCCGTCGTCTTCACTACAAGCCAGGGCATTCCCATCACCCTCTCCAATGTGCTACACCTACCACAGGTGAAAACACGCTTCTTGTCGATGCGTGCTCTAGCACAAAAGGGTGCGGAAGTGGCCTTTGACAGTGGCTCATTTAAAATCTCTGTCAATAAGAAGTGTGTAGCTCTTGGCTACTTGGAGGACAACCTGTACTGGTTGGATGCCTCAAGTATTGGCCTCAATACACACGTCAAAGGTGCTGCCACCACTCTTGACATCTGGCACCAGCGCATGGGACACCTCTCCCCTGCTGCACTTAAGACATATGGTCCCTCTGCCACTACTGGCATGGACATTGATGGCTCTACCACACACTCTACTGTATGTCATGGGTGCGAGTTGGGTAAATCCACTCGCCAGCCCTTCTCTGTGTCCTCCACCAAAAGGACAACACGTATATTTGAGGTTGTACACAGTGACCTAGCCGGTCCAATGCAAACTCAGTCCCTACAAGGCTCCTTGTACACCACCACCTTCATAGACGACCACTCCAAGCATGCAGTGGTGTACTTCATTAAGTCGAAGGATCAGTTTGTGAAAGCGCTACAAATGTACTTGTCTTGGGGTGAAACCCAGACGTCACACAAACTGCACGCACTCCACTCTGACCGCGGAGGCGAGTACATGGTGAACCAAGTACAGGACATTCTCAAGCAGAGAGGGATAGAGCATCACCTTACGATGCCAGGTTCACCACAGTCAAATGGGAAAGCTGAGCGGTTCAACCACACCATTACGGATAAGGCAGCAGCTATGATGCACACTGCTGGTCTGTCTAAAGGCTTCTGGGAGCATACTTTCAATGCTGCGGTACACATCTACAACCGCTCTCCCACCCGTACACTTAAGTGGCGCACTCCATATGAGCTCTGGCACTCTGGCAAAGTGCCTGATGTCTCACATCTTCGCATCTTTGGATGCAAGGGGTACATGCATGTACCCGCTGATAAGTGATGCAAACTAGATGCAAAGGCCATTGAGGTCATGCTTATTGGGTTTGAGCCTGAACCAAAGGGCTATCGGCTTTGGGACCGACAAACCCACTCCATTTGTTTGTCCAGGGATGTGACATTCGATGAGAGTAGTTTTCCTTCCCTGCAGGGTGCTGAGACACACCCTGTACAAACACCTTCTGCACCTAACAGCATAGCCCCACACGTCCACACACCAGTGAACGCCGCACCTAACCCGCCGGCACCACCACCACAGCGAGCACCCTCCCCTGCACACTCTAACAGTAGTGAGGAGGAGGATGTTGAAGATATTCTTGACCCTAAACCAGAGCGTCCCCACACGCCACCACCACCTGCACCCCCAACTCTGCCCACCACTCCTAAGCAGGAGCACACCACTCCCACTTCTCCACCCCCACGTCAAAGTGCAACGCGCATCATGCGCCATGTCCCTCCTCCACCTTCACCAGATATGCCTGGAGGTTTTGAGGATCGTGCACAGCGTAGTCAGCTGTTGCGCGAAATGGACAGTGCACTACGACACTCTGCTCGTGTTCCTGTGCCCAATCCCCACTACTTCATGGCGGATAACGTGGCACAGCGCGGCAGAAGGCTGGGATATGCGGAGCTGTTAGCTGCAGCTTATGTTGGCAGAGACCCTGCAACCTATGCAGAGGCCATGCAGTCTGTGGATGCAGACAGGTGGACTGAGGCGTGTCAATATGAGATGGATGCACTTGCCAAGAATGGCACATGGGAGTTAATGGATCTCCCGCCTAATTGCAAGGCAGTAAAATCCAAATGGGTCTTCAAGCTCAAGGCAGATGGCCGCTACAGAGCTCGCTTGGTGGCTAAGGGATTTATGCAGATCCCTGGCATAGACTTTGATGAAACCTTCTCCCCTGTCACACGATTTGAGTCGCTACGATTACTTCTAGCGTTGGCCATGCTGGAGGACTGGCACATCCATCAGATGGATGTCAAGTCTGCTTTTCTCAATGGTGTGCTTGATGAGGAGATTTACATGGAGCAACCACAAGGTTTCACTGTCACTGGCTCCAAGACAAAGGTGTGCCGCCTAGTTAAGGTGATATATGGTCTCAAACAAGCCTCCCACACATGGAACTTGCAATTCCATGGAGTGCTCATTGCACTAGGCTTTAAGCGGACATTCGCCAATCCAGGCGTTTATATGATGCCTCAACGAGAGGGGGATGGTCCACTCTTCGTTATTGTTTACGTTGACGACATCACTATCTTGGGTACTTCACTGGAGAACATCAAGCGTTTGAAGTCAGACCTCTCTGAATGCTATGAGATGACAGATCTTGGGGAGATAGAATCATATCTTGGCATGCATATTGTGCGCAACCGCTCCCTCAGATGCATTGAAATAGACCAGTCTGGCTATATCAAGGATGTCCTTGAACGCTTTGGCATGACTGATGCCACTTCACACAACACACCCCTACCCGCTGGTGCTGAAGAGCACCTTATTAAATATACTGGCCAGGCCACTGCCTCGGACATTATGCACTACCAGTCACTAATTGGTAGTCTGCTGTACATTCAAATTGGCACTAGACCTGACATTGCCTTTGCTGTATCACGTTTGGCGCAGTATGCAGCAAATCCTTCCCCCCAACATCTACGACTAGCGCAGTATGTTCTTTCCTACCTAGCAGGAACTGTGGACATGTGCATTGTCTATGATGGCGCCAGTGGAGATGGCCTTCACAGCTATAGTGACTCTTCCCTGGGTGACCAGGTTGACGACAGACACTCCACTTCGGGTTATGTGTTCCTTTTAGCCAATGGTGCAATAAGCTGGTCTTCGCGCAAGCAAAAGACAGTGGCCCAAAACACTACAGAGGCAGAATACATGGCCATGACCAACGCGGCCAATCAAGCTGCTTGGTATCAGAGCTTCCTTAAGGAACTCGGGTATGAGGTTGACAACCCCATCCCACTACATGGTGACAACAAGGGTGCCATTGATTTGGCCTTAAACCCTGTCATTGGGAGGCAATCCAAGCACATTGCGATACGGCACCATGTCATTAGGGAGTACATTGAAAAGGGCACCATCACTCTAATCAGAACCCCTACGCTGGAAATGGTTGCAGATGGCTTCACTAAGTCACTTGCTCGCACCCTGCTCCACCAACACAATGTTGACATGGGCTTGTGCTAGTCCCAGATTGCTGATCATGGGGAGATGTTGATAAGTGACCTGTGCACACTTAGCGGCTCTATGGACATGCAGATAACGGACTGCTTTAGATTAGATATACAGGACTTATGTAGATTAGATGTATGATCATCACAATCTCGGACCTTTACTTTATCTATGACATCACTGTACAATGACATCACATGGACTACTCTGGACTTGTTATTATACTACGCTTTTGGACTATCCTTTTGTTATATCTTTATTGTGATGTCACTATGATATCATCCTTGTTCTGGATTCTCTATTGTACTTATTGTCTAAGTACTTCTCTTTGTTCTGACCCACTCATTGTTCCGGGTCTTATTGTACTCTGTGCTATCAGACATCTCTAAGCTTACCTTGCAAGATCTCTGCTTCCCTGTGCCTCACATATCTCACCACAGTATCTCTTGATTCACTGTGAGTATGCGTCTTCACCTATGCTGTTCATCAATCACTGTACAAATAACATCATGGACTCACCTGGACTTATTATTGTAGTACTCATACAGACTATCCTTTTGTTCTATCCTTAATGTGATATCATAGTTGTCTGGACTCTTATTGTTCTGACCCACCTTATAGTCTAGGTCTTCTTTGTGCTTTGTTCTCTATTTGTACACTCTATTGTTCTCTGTAGATAACAACACCTATTGTACCTACTATGTCACAGTGACTTGTGTCACCTTTCTGTATAGTATAAGTAGTGTACTTTGTATGCCCTGATAGCCCCAGTTCTCACTCTGTGCTATCAGGTTAGTAGTCTCCCTTCTGTGTATAAACACCAGTTCTCACTCTGTGCTATCAGACATACTCTCTGCTTACTTGCAAGATCTCTGCTATCCCTGTTGCTGCCTATACCTTACCACAGTCTACTTTGCCACTGTGAGTATAGTCCCTATTCACCTATGCTGTTCATCAAAGGGTGCATTTTGATGTCAATGTCAGCAAAGCACTGCTCAAGCATCTTCATAGTCTGGACTGTAGCAGGTACATCCAGCCATTTAGTGAGCATCAATGCCTTATTGACTAAAGAGAAGAAGCCTGAAGTCCTCTGAGGGGAGGATGATTTGACTTCTGTCCTCATGGTGACACCAGATGACCCAATATGAGTCACCTTGTGAGAAGTAGGGGGTGGTAATGGTGTTGATAAGTGACCTTTGTGCACTTAGCGGCTCTGGACGGACCGGACTTGCAGCATGGACTGCTTTAGATAAGATTTATAGGACTTGTAGATTAGATATTTGATCTGTACAATTTCGGACTTCTTATCTATGACATCATGTACAATGACATCATTCGGACTTCTCTGGACTTTACATTGTACTTTGCATCTTTGTACTTTCCTTTGTTCTATCTTTATTATGATGTCACTATGATATCATCTTGGTCTGGATCCCTTTTGTCCTTATCACCTTGTTCTCTTTCTGTACATTCCTCTTATCCCATACTAAGAACAATGCTCCTTGTAATACGTGACTCTGTGTTACTCTCCTTGTATCAGTGTCACTCTCTGTAAAGTATAAGTAGTGTAGCTTGTACACTCCTGGTCCACATCAGTTCCTCACTGCTTGTGTGCCAGGTATGTCTCCTCCTCTCCAATGTAACATCAGTTCCTCACTGCTTGTGTGCCAGAACTATCTTTAGCTTCCCTTGCAAGATCTCCCTCTGCTGCTTCCAGCTGCTCAGTTTATCTCACCACAGTCTCCCTTGTCACTGTGAGTATGCTGTCCATGTATGCTGTTCATCAAATGTGGCAACAGAAGCAATATGTGAGTGCTGTGGAGCATGAGCAGGTGCCTTGCCTTTCCCTTTAGCCTTGCCTTTTCCAGAACCACACGATCCATGCTGCCTGAAAGGCTGCTGCTGGGTGGACAGGCCAGGGGTGCTAGGCTGCTGTGATGAAGAACCCTGCTTAGAGAAGCAAGGGTCATTGCACTTCCACTTAATGGCAGAAAGCTTCTGTATAGGCAGCCTTATGCTGTCCATGATTGGTTTCAGTCTCATAGTGGCTCTCAACACAAGCCAATACCATAGCAAGCTGAAGATCTGCCAAGGCAAGGTTGTTGCACATGACAGGAATGAGGTATTCCCATTTCTGGGGCAAAGCAGACATGGCAATAAGTGCCTGCAGCTGTGGGCAGATGGCAAGGGTAGTGGCATTAGCACCAGTACCAACAGTAACTGCTCCAACATGAGCAAAAGTGGCAGCCATCTTCTCAAACTGGGGAGCAGGATGCTGATTAGTATTGAAACAAATAGAGATTGCTTCTTTGAAGTCCTTGTAGATGTGGGGTATAGAGACCACAATGTACTGGTCCTTCACAGAATCCCAGAGTGCCTGAGAAGTAGCTCAGGTAACTGCCTGCTGTATAGCAGGTGAAAGGCAGAGGGCAAGATTACCCCTAGCCATCTCATCACTTTGCATCCAGGCCACTCTATCAGTGGCATCAGCAGCAGGAGGTTGAGGGATGGTGCCAGTAATGTAGCCCCAGAGCCCTTGCAACATGAAGTAAGTGGTCATTCCCAGTGAAAACCTGCACTGAGTCAGACCAAGTTTGTCCATGTGAATCTGAGCAAATCTGATTACTCAGACTATCCTGGTACATGCCAGATTTTGTCCACTTTTCAGATGATATCTGAGTCTCACTGCACCAAATCTGAGTTGTTCTCAGTTTTCATCTGCATTTGTCTGTGTTTAACTGCACTGTACTGAAATCTTCAGATGTACAAACATTTATAAATACACATTATTCTACTGACGATATCTGAATCTATCTGAGCCAAATCCAAGCTCATCTAAAACCCTACACATCTACCCACTCAACTAACAAGTCCACATAGCAACATGCAGGTAATGCACACAAAGGCAGTCCCTGGAAAACCTTGTTGAGTTTCAGCATTGCAAGAACAGGAAGGTAAACATGCTGATCAAGAAATGCTGTTGTCACCATTTTACACTGAGGGTGTTGCTGCAGAGGTGACATGTAACGCTACCACGGCGTTTAGTTCGACTTGAACTCGGGTAAGGGCGTTCACGACTTAGCTGGTCGTAGACACTCGCGTAGCGTCTCAGTAATCCCGTAGAATACTACTAAGGCGATCCACAAAAGGCGCCCCAGTAATACCAAGGCAACTCCGACTTGGGACGTCGACAGGGCCAGGGTCTTAGACTCGAAGGTCAAGACTTATAGAGACGTCTCCCCCTCGGGAAGGGAAGAGTAAGACTTTAGTCAAAAGGCGAGTGAAGGAGTGGTATTGAGAAGAAGACCAAGATAGCGAATCTTGGTCTTCACTACCCACTATTTATACATATTGTAGAGGCAGCTTTGAAGCTCCTCTCGAACGTAACGACTACTAGCGATAATAGCTCGAACCCTACTACCGCTGTACTAGTAATGAGTCATGCTAGCAATCACATGCTAACACGACGTGCTGACTGATCCACATGTCCGTGACTAATTCCTGCTTACTATCGTAGCCACAACCGTATAGTAAGAGTCCACTTCAATCTCCGTACCGTATCAAGAGTCCTTCGAGCTCATACCGTGACATCACCCCCTTTTCAGGTGCGACGCCCACGTCGCCTGCGATCACCGGCTCCTCCCATCCATCCAGCTTGTACTTCTTCGATTCGATCCATCGTGTTGGCCATCTCCAGCCGGAACTTGCTCCGAGCCAGCTCCCCTTTGATGCCTCCCAACGCGGCGGCGAGTTGGTGGAGCCGCTGCTCCATCCGCTCAGCCTCGTACGCGTACGACCGGTACCGGTGTAACTCGGCCTTGAGACTCACGTCGTGCAGCTCCTCGAGGGCGCGATCGACGCGAGGACGGTCGTGATAACCGCCGGCGAAGATCATAAGATCCTCCTGAGGATAGTGGGGCTTACCTCGGGCCCGGACCTGCGGCTCCGCGTAGAGCGGCTTGGAGTACACTTTCTCGCTGTCCTCCGTCAACCCCAGCACCAGGGGGTCCGCGTTCATGATGACCTGAATAAACGCGGCTTGGCGGGTGCGCCCCTCGCCGTCGGTGATTGGGTAATGGACGAAGTCCTCCCCGCGATTGTGCTTGTAGCCGTGAGGGGCTGGCCCTAGGGCTCGGTGTCGTAGTTGAAGGAGTGGGAAGAGGGGAGGAGCGTCCGCTCGAACTCCGCCTCGGTATAGGGGGCGTCCTGTGGTGTCACAGGCATAGGGGGTCTCATTGGGGTGGTCAGTGTCGGTGGCAGTGACGATGAGCGGGTGCTCATCTGGGTAGTAGTCGTGGAGGCTTCCCCGCGCCTGCTCCAGTATCGTCTCATCCGCTCCACGGCCCCGGCCTTCCTCCGTGCCATCATCTCCGACCGCCGTTCGGTCGCCCTCTGAAGTTGCTCCCGCTTCCACGCCCTCGCCACTTCCAACCACTGCTTCTCCCGCTTCCATTCGTGCCATCGTGACGTCGCCGGTGATGGGTTCTTCCACCCATTGCTCAACTCGGACCGGGAGAGGTCGAGGTGAGGACACCTCACTGCTGACGAGAGCTGCGCGAAGCCTATCAACTTCGGGCGTCGTGAGCGGGGTTTGATTGAGGCGTTGGCCGTCGTCGGTGACCAGCCACCAGCTTGCGGGGTTGCTGGTGTCGGGGGTGTATTCGGCCGGGACGAGACTTTGGAGAGCGTCGACGAGCTCTTGGTGGGTGATCGGGCCCGTGTTTGAGGCAACACGAGCGACGGCGTCGGCGGCAGAGGGAAGAGACATTGTGGTGAATATGGAGTGAAGGAATCCAGAGTGACGAGTGGAAGGTGATGGGGAATCTGACGAAACGCTCCTGACTTTTAAGTCTCGCGTTGCGCGGGGATTTAATTGTTGATACTCAGCTAGGGCGTCGTCTGCGAATATGTCGTCTTTATCGACCCACTGGTTCTCCGAGTCGGGATACCCCTTCCACTTGATCAGGTACTGGAGGCGTTTCCTCCTGCCGAAATGCCGGTGGTCCAGAATCTTCTCGACCTCGTATTCTTCTTCTCCTTCTACTAGATTTGGTGGTGGCCGTTGGAAATTTGGTCCGTGTACGAGCGTCTCGCGATAAGGTGTGAGAAGATCGATGTGGAATACTGGATGTATGCTCCATTGCGTGGGAAGTTCCAACTGATAGTTCACTGGTGACAGAACTCGTGTGATCTTGAAGGGTCCATGCCGTCTCGCCGCCAGCTTCGGTGTTGGTTGATTGGTTCGGAGATGTCTCCCTTCCAGCCACACGTAATCTCCGGTTCGGAACTTGGGCGTATCTCGGTGTTTGACCCACATAGATTGTGCCTTCTTGATGAGATCCTGGGCTTCTCGCCGCGCTTCTCGGAATTGTTCTATCCTCGTGGTGACCTGTGGGATAGGGGATGGCTTATCGAGCCAATCAGCGCGTGGGTCGTATCCCATGAGGAGAGAAAATGGGGACTTCCTTGTCGCCTCATGGGGCCAGTTGTTGTGCGCGAATTCTGCTATTGGCAGAAGAGCCGCCCAGTTATCTTGACGCTCGTTTGCCCAGAAGCGTAGATACTGTTCCAGCCACTGATTGGTGCGTTCCGATTGTCCATCGGTTCTGGGGTGGTAGGCCGTGGAAATGTTCTGTTGGATTCCCAGGATTCGGCACAGCTCTCGCGTGAACTTGGAGGCAAATCGGGGGTCCCGATCGCTGATGATTTTTGAGGGTAGTCCAAATCGCTTGAAGACGTGGGTAGCATAGAGGCCAGCTGTTTCTTCTGCCGTGACTTCTTCGTTACAAGGAATGAAGACCGAGGCTTTGCTGCAGTCATGATCTGTCACGGTCAGGATGGAGTCGTACCCTTGGGATATTGGGAGCTTGGTGATAAAGTCGAGGGCGATGGTTTCAAATGGTAGGGCGTCTTCCATTGGCGTGATGGGTACGAGTGGGGCTCTTGTGGGGCGTGTGTTGACCTTGTGACGCTGGCATTCGGCGCATCCTTGTACGAAGTTGCGGACATCGAGTTTCAACTCTGGCCACCAGTACCTTCTTTCTACTAATCTCGTGGTTCGTGCAATTCCAGGGTGTCCGTGCACCGGAGGATCGTGGTGTGCGGCGATCAGCTTCCGCTTTTCATCTAGTGATCCCGTAATGACATACTTCCCTTGTCGGTACCATGCTCCGTTTACAAATTTCAGTTGCTGGGAGTCCACCCAATACCGTAGTACGATTTCGGTTTGCGGGGGGTCTTGTTCCGCTTGTACCGTGGTTGTCCGTGCAAATACGTCTTCCGGTAATACGATCACGTCTTCATTGTCTCGTTCTCCTTGGTCGTAGTCGGGTCGTCTGGATAGGGCGTCTGCGCGGCCGTTCTTCTTTCCTGGGATGTGGTGAATCTCAAAGTTGTACTCCATAAGCTCCAGTACTTCCCTAGCGACTCTTCGGCTGATCTTCTGCGGTAATTTCCAGTACTGGAGATTCATGTGGTCGGAGTAAATCTTGATCTTGTGAGGTGATCCTGCTAGTAGGGGTCTCCAGTGTCGTAGCGCTTTGACTATCGCTAGCAGTTCCAGGTCGTATATATCGTAGTTCCGCTCTGCTTCGCTGAGTGTTGCCGAATAGTAGCCAAGTGGGTGTCGTTTGCCGTCTTCCTTCTTCTGGAGTAGTACTGCGCCAGTTGCGAACCCCGAGGCATCCACCTCGAGTTCGAATGGGTCATCGAGTTTTGGGTGTGCGAGTACCGGTTCCTCCGTGACTAGGGCCTTGAGTTTGCGGAATGCCTTGTCTTCTTCATCCGTCCATCTCCATTCGGTGTCCTTCCTCGTGAGTTTGTTGAGTGGTTTGGTGTGTGTGGCGAAGCCGCGAATGAAGAGTCGGTAAAAATTGCAGAATCCCAAGAATGAGCGGACGTCACGGACCTTGGTGGGCGTGGGCCAGTCCTTGATGCCGGAAATTTTTACCGGGTCCATGCGTGTTACCCCCTTTTCAAGGATTACCCCCAGGTAATCCATTCGCGGCTTGTTGAAAAGGCATTTTTCGAGCTTGAAGTAGAGGTCATGTTCCATAGCTACCTGTAGCACGTCGCGGACTGCTTCTTCGTGTTCCTTTTGTCCCGCTGGATCCCTAGTTGCGATACCTATGTCATCCATATATACGCGTATGATCGTTCCCTTGGCTTCGTGTTTGATGATTGTGTCTCGGTAGATAGTGTTCATCATGGTTTGAAACGTTGCCGGGGAGTTGGTGAGTCCGAAGTACATGACTGTGGGTTCAAAGAGACCGTACCGTGTTTTGAAAGCCGCTTTATGTTCGTCTCCCTCCTTGATGCGTACGTTGTTGTACCCCCATCGGACGTCGAGTTTTGTGTACGTGTGTGCTTGGCTGAGGTCCGTGATGAGGTCCGAGATGAGGGGCAGGGGATACTGGTTACGGATGGTGACGGCGTTGATCTTCCTGTAGTCTTGTACTGGTCGTAGTTTTCCGTCCTTCTTCTTAATGAAGAAGAAGGATGAGGCGTATGGGGACTTGGACGGGCGGATATATCCTTTCTTCAGCTGTTCGTCCAGGAATTCCTTGAGTTTGCCGTCCTCTTCTTGCGTCATGGGGTAAACTTTGCAGTCGATTGCTGGTGGGGTGCCTTCCTTGAATTCGATAGCGTGGTCCCATGGTCGAGAAGGGGGGAATCGGTTGGATGCTTCTTCGCTGAAGATTTTTGCGAACTGTTGGTAAGCTGGAGGGAGCTCTACGTTGTCGTGGAACTGCTTAGCTTCAATGGCCAGTTCTGTAGCCGTAGTCCGTAGATGGCTTTCTTCTTCTAGTTCTGCCACCGCTTCCTCTTTCTCTTTCTCGGTGAGGATACTTCCGATGATGTGATCTTCCTTGTTGGGGTTGATTGATCGGATGACGACAGGGAGCATTTTCTCGTGTATAGTAGCGTATCTCCAGTTGATTGTGGGTTCATAAGTTGCCAGCCAGGGATATCCGAGTACAAGGTCTTCGTTTCCTAGGTCCGTGACCAGGAAGCGCATCTTTTGTCGTCGTTGGTTAGTTTGCACGTCTAGGTCAATGAAGTGGGTGATACTGCCCGCTTTATTTTCCGTATTGTCGATATTCCATATTTTCCTGGGGTGTTCCAGTGGCTGTAGTCCCAGTCCCATTCTTTTTGCGAACGAGGGTCGTATAAAATTATCCGTGGCTCCGGAGTCCACTAAAGTTCTGATGTCGGCCATTGCGTAATTTGTGCGAATCGAGACTGGAATTCTAAGAGATCGAAAGCGAGTCATGATTACAGAATTACAATTAACCGCCCTCACCCAGGCCGATGGGTTCAGGCGTTCTGAAAACCCTCCTTTCCCCACATTTCCTGGAGGATGAGGTCTTTTACGTCGTCTGATTCCCCTGCTACTCCTGCTAGCCAATCCTTGGCCCTTTGCTGGGGCGGTAGTGTGTTTGCCACTCTTGCTTGTGTGGGTGGTTCTTCTTGGGAGTAATAATCGGTGTCCACCATTCTACTGGTAGTAGCTCGTCGACGTGGCTGTGGGCAGTTACGTGAGAAGTGCCCCGTCTGATTACAGTTGTAGCAGACGACTGTCCTCATGTCTCGAGGTGGCGGGCCTCCTCCTCTCCCATATCCTCCCCTTTGCGGTCTCGGGATGAAGGGGCGATTTGCGTCTCCGACTTCCGCGACTCGTGCGCGTGTTCGGTCGGCCGAGGTATCCATGGCGTTTGGGTCGTATCTGGGTGGTGGTGGTCCTCGTGGTGGTCCCCAATTCGGAGCTTGTGGCCTCCATCGAGGTTGCGCTGATGATGGTGGCGTTTTTGTCTTGAAGTTGTCGAGGCGCGCTTTCATGTGTATGTACTGCTTCTGCCTTCGTAGCGCGCATCTCTTCCAGTCTTCGAAGGTGTGTGGTTCGTCTAGTTCATAGACCTTCATGAATAGGGCTCGTGGCAGCCCCGCGGTGAATCGGTCGATCGTTTGCCGGTCGTTTAGGTTGTAGTGAGCTTTTCTGGCTAGTTGCTCAAACTTGACCACGTACGTGTCAATGTCCTCTCCTGTCATCTTGATTCCTTTCTGTAATTCGGCTTGCGCTTGTTCCTCCTCGAGTATGTTGGAGAATCGTTTGGCGAATTCTTCCGCTACGTGATTCCATAGGGTTTGGGAGTATTGGCTTACCCCCCGTCGTATTTCTCGGTTTAACCATTCCAGGATGGACAGGGTCCACTCGCTGACGTTGACTCCCTTGACGTATCCCAGGAAGAGGAGGGATCGTCGGTATTCGTTTTGCATGATTGGGGCGTCCAGGTTCATGCCCCAGTATACGTGCCATTGCGTGAGGAAAGCCTCGTATTTAGTGCGGTCTCCGTCAAACACTGTTGGGGGTTCACCTGACAGTCTGTCTGATCCATGTCCTCCACCCGGAGGTCCTCCCATTGGTGCTCCTCCTGCTGGTGGTCCTCCCCCGCCCGGTGGTCGTCCGCCTCCCGGGAATCCTCCTCCTGTCGGTCCTTGTCCTGGGAATCCCCCGGGAAGTCCTCCTGGCGGGGGTGGGGGTCCTTCTGGTGGGTCCGGATGATCCGGTCCTATTGCTCGAAAGAGGGCCGCGTCGTCTGCGGTCATTCGATGTCCGGTGTTAGGGTTGATGGGGTTGAGGATGGCTTCTGCCTCTTCCCTTATGCGTTGTACTTCTTCCATGGCTTGTGTTTCGGTTACTGTGGCCATGGGGCTTCGGATACGAATTTCTTCTGGAACTGTGATGTGTAGGGACTCAGCTATGTGGGCCAGTATGCTCGAGTCGTCTCCTGTCCCTGGTCGTACTTCACTTTCTGTTGCGGTGTGTTCTTCTTCGTGCTCTTCGTGGCTCGATTCCGACGGGGCTTGTTCTCTGGGTTGTTCCCCTTCGTTTTCTTCGTTGCTGCTGCTACTGTCTCCGTCTAGTGATCCCCAGTCGTCTCCGTGGAGCTCCCTTGAGTCGATATCACAGCGGTAATGTCTTCCTGCTGGTCTAACGACGTCCCACCGATTGTCTATCGGGTTCCACGTAATTTCTGTCCAACAGAAGTTTGAGTAATTGAACTCAACTGGGCGGTATCTGATTGCTTCCCCGGGGAAGTCTACAAAGTAGCCGGTGTCTCCTCGGTATTCTCTCCACCTGGCTGCGCCCAGAAATCGTCGCGGTACTGATCGTTCTCCTCTTGTTTCAAGGTTGTAGGGTCGAAAGTTTCTCCACTGGTCTCGTGTAGTGAACGCCACGGTTGGCTATCTTGGTCTTAATGTAACGCTACCACGGCGTTTAGTTCGACTTGAACTCGGGTAAGGGCGTTCACGACTTAGCTGGTCGTAGACACTCGCGTAGCGTCTCAGTAATCCCGTAGAATACTACTAAGGCGATCCACAAAAGGCGCCCCAGTAATACCAAGGCAACTCCGACTTGGGACGTCGACAGGGCCAGGGTCTTAGACTCGAAGGTCAAGACTTATAGAGACGTCTCCCCCTCGGGAAGGGAAGAGTAAGACTTTAGTCAAAAGGCGAGTGAAGGAGTGGTATTGAGAAGAAGACCAAGATAGCGAATCTTGGTCTTCACTACCCACTATTTATACATATTGTAGAGGCAGCTTTGAAGCTCCTCTCGAACGTAACGACTACTAGCGATAATAGCTCGAACCCTACTACCGCTGTACTAGTAATGAGTCATGCTAGCAATCACATGCTAACACGACGTGCTGACTGATCCACATGTCCGTGACTAATTCCTGCTTACTATCGTAGCCACAACCGTATAGTAAGAGTCCACTTCAATCTCCGTACCGTATCAAGAGTCCTTCGAGCTCATACCGTGACATGACACAGGCGGCCAACTTTCTTTCCTTACTGAGTGCTTTGTATTTCTGGTGTAACTTCTGAGTGAGTTTTTGGCATCTCATAAGATGCACACATACCTTCTTCATTTCAGAGTTGAGATTGTCCCACACAGCTTTGAAGCCAGACTTTGTCAGAGGATGTTCTTTAAGGTAGTTGCATGCAAAAAGATTGCTAGCAGAGAGGGAATGTCAGAAAGTGGATGAACAGCAGCAGTGATCTCATACCATGCTGTGAGGAGGTTGGGAGTTGCAACCATGAGCTTTTCTGACTTTGAACTTCTTGAGGTAGATAAAACCCTAATACAACTACTACTAGGAATTAGTCAGCACCTCATAATATCATACATGTAAGTAATCCAAGGACATCAGTCATCAAGGTACAATGGCTGACTGATGCTACCAGTCCATGACACATTACTGCTGACATACCAAGTCATCACAAATATGTCAGAGTCCATAACTGGGCCAGGCAGTCAGAGAATGAAACATAACAAGAGGGTAGACAACAGGGGTGATGATGGTGTGGATTGTACTGGGTAAGGTGCAGGAAGGCTGGTGTTGATGACATAGCAGATGTGTACTGGAGACTGAGAGCACATTATCAGTGAGAGGAGTGGTGAGAGGGGATGAGGACATCTCTTGGGATACCCCTCTGCTTATATGCATTTCACATGTGGGGTTTGAATGTTTGAACTCCTGAATTGTATCATCTGTGAATACATCATCTTTGAAGACCCACTGGTTGTCCAAATCAGAGTAGCCCTTCCACTGACCCAGAATTGCAGGTATTGTTCCAACCATTGGTTGGTACACTTGGATTGTCCATCTGTTTGTGGGTGGTATGCAGTGGATATGTTTTGCTCTATCCCTAGGATTTTGCAAAGTTCACACATAAATTTGGAAGCAAATTGGGGGTCTCTGTTGCTGATGATTTCACCTGGTAATCTGAACCTGGGAAAGACATGCTATATGTACAGGGCCAGAGTTCCCTCTGCTGTTAACTCTTCTTGGCATGGGATGAATAATGCCATTTTGGTGCAGTTGTGATCCATTATCATGAGGATTCAGTTGCAGTCCTGCTCCACTGGGAGTTTAGTGATGAAATCAAGTGCAGTAGTTTTGAAGGGCATAGCTTCTGGTTTGGGGAATATTGAGCATAATGGCACTTTTGTTGGGCAGTTGTTAACCTTCACCTGTTGACAGTTGGTGCATCCCTTGACATAGTCCATTACTTCTTGGCACAGTCCTGGCCACCAATAGTAGCATTCAACTAGGTTGATCATTCAATTAATCCTGAGGTGTCCATACACCAGGGGATCATGGTGGTTCTTTATGATCTCTTGTTTCTCATGGATGCTGCCAGTTACTGCATGTCTTCTGTCTTTGTACCAGGTGCCTTTGATGATTTTAACACCATGGGGATCCACCCAAGGGTGGAGTTTGTTCATGTCTTGGGCATAAACCAGGTTAATCTTCTCCATTTCCTGGACATTGTGGCTTGCATCCAGAGGGGGTCTTCCATGGTGTCAATGTAGGTGGCTTGTATGAATATGTTGTCAGGCAGGATGGTCACATGTTCATTGTTGCCTTCTCCTTGATCATAGTTGGGGCATCTATATAGGGCATCAGCCCTTTCATTTGCCATTCCTTTGATGTGGTGAATTTCAATATCATACTCTGAAAGTTCCAGTACTTCCCTGGCTACTCAGCAGCTTATCTTTTGGGGGGTGCACCAATATTGTAGGTTCATGTGATCTGAGAATACATTGATCTTGTGGGATCCAGCTAAGTAGTGGCACCAGTTCCTGAGTGCTTTGATGATTGCCAGTAGTTCCAGGTCATATGTGTTGTAGTTCCATTCTGTGGCATTCAGGGTGTTTGAATAGTACACAATAGGGTGTCTCTTCCTATCTTCTTTCCTTTACAGCAGTACTGCTCCTACAATGAATCCTGAGGCATCTACCTCTAGTTCAAATTGCTCCTTGGGGTCTGCATGGGTGAGTACCAGTTCTGATGTGACTAGTGCTTTGATCTTGATGAATGCTTCTTGTTTTGTTAGTCCCCAGTTCCATTCCATGTCCTTGCATGTGAGTTTGTTGAGCGGTTGGGCATGTGTGGCAAAATTTCAAATGAAAGCATGGTAGAAGTTGCAAAATCCATGTGAGTCACCCCCTTTTCATATTACCCCCAGTAATCAATACTAGGGGTATGAAAGATGCATTTCTCAGGTTTAAGGAATAGGTCATTTTCTTCTAGTAACTCTAGTATGTTGTATACTGTGTCAATGTGTACCTGTTTGCTGGATGCTGTTATGATGCTGATGTTGTTCATGTATACTTGTATGACTGTCCCTTTCTTTTCATGATAGGCGATAAAGTTTTGTTCATCATGGTTTGAAAGGTCACTGGGGAGTTGGTCAAGCCAAAGAACATTACTGTGGGTTCAAATAATCTGTATTGTGTTTTGAATGCTGCCTTTTCCTGGTTACCTTCTTTGATCCATATGTTGTTATTGTTAATTGTAGCTAGAGCATCCAATTTTGTGTTGTTCTGTGACTGTACAGTGCTCCAAGTGGGTTTTCCTTATTTAGATGTGCTTAGTCAGGTTGATACATCCTGCAGAAGACAGAAAATATTCCCTTAGTCTTATATATTCCTCTGCTGGTGAGTACTGAGTCTTAGTTTAATCAATATAGTCTTATATCCTCCTCTGCAGTCCCCTTGTGTCCTCTGTGACTCGATGGCCCTCTACAGGTCACATTTTGACAGGTTATGGGCCCTGCCCTGCGCCTTAACTGAACCCTTCAGTCCTACCAGCTCCTTCCCTTGTCTCAGCTCACTTTTACCTCCTCACACTCATTTCACTGCTCAAATCACTTCCATTCATTTCCTGCTCCTGCACTCATTCATATTGCTCCATTTCCCCACACTGTTTCATACACACCACACCCACCATGTCCACATCCAGGGATTCCTCCATCTTGTCCATTTCCTTGCTCACAAGTGAAAGATATTGTCTCTGGGCTGATGACATCAAGTCCTGGCTACAGCTCAATGGCCTCTGGTGACTAGTTTCAGGCTCTGAGAAGAAGCCAGTGGGAAAACCAGAAGTCCTTGATTCTAAGGGCAATGTCATCACCCCTGCTATGCCTCCAGATGAGGACAAGCTGGAGTGATGGGAGGTGAAGGCTGAGAAGGCTGCTGGAGCTCTCAAGACTTCTATGTCTCATGAGCTCAGGGTGCTCATTAGGGACTGTGAAGATGACCCTATTGTGATCTGGGACACTCTCAAGGCCTCATTTGTGCAACAGTGGACTGCCCCTCACTTAATGCCTATCACACACTCCTCTCCATCCAGAAAGACAACTCAGAATCGCTTGAATCACTCATTAACAAGGTGGATAAGCAGATTAGGGTCATCAAGTCGCTTTCACCCTCCTCCTTCACTCTGGACAACTTGTATGACAAGCTGGTGGTTATGACAATCATTTGGGTGCTCCCACAGTCATTTGATGAAGATGTGCACACAATTTCAGTCTTGGACAAGTTTGGGAAGCAATCTGTGCTCCAATTGCTCCGGAACATGGATCAGACTCGATCCAACCTATCTGGCACCTTATCAGCATTCTCTGAGAGATCTGCACCCTCCAAATCGCGCCTCAAACCCTCCACAGCTTCACAACTTCATCCATTGACCCACAATGCCTCAGGAAGCTCTCCCAACCGCCCCAAATGTGACTTCAGTTCTTGCTTGGGCCATACTGAGGCCAAATGCTTCCTCAAGGAATGCTTGATGCATCAGATCAACCCTCCTTCATCCTCAACAGCTTCCCATGCCTCCACTTCACCTGAGTCCATTCCAGAAGCCCCACAGTCCACCTCAATAGCATCAGCAAGTGCCTTGTTTTCTGCTCTCCTCTGCAGTCCCCTTGTGTCCTCTGTAACTCAAGGGTGTTATGATCTGACACTTCGGACTCCCATTGTTTACTGTATGCTTTTGTCCCTTATTTCACTTCGCTCCATTTGTCCTTTACCGTGTCACCAAAGGGGCTATCAATGTTAGCCACTCTAGACTCCGCTTCTACCCCTTGCCTCAACTTGTTTCAACTCTTTGTTATTGTGTGGACTTGTGTTCATGTTGTTTGGAACCTTGTCCCATTAAAAGCTGTACTTTACACTGTAGGAAGCCAGACTTGGCTTTGTTTGCAATCTAGCAACCTTGCCTTCACTCTTTGGTGTGACTTCGTCTTTCCCCTCTACTTGTGCATCCCCTACTTCAGTCCCTAACTCAGACACCATTGAAGTCTTTGCAGTTGAACTATATCAACGCATCATACCTGTTAGACTCTGCATACTTGCAAGACTGAGTATAGAGAAGTGTTAGACACTTCAGGTGAGGAGCCTTAATTGCAGAGTAGTGGCACACACTGTGTTTCACTCCAGACCACTTGTATTTCATAGCAATAAGACAATAGACATCTTCACTTAATACTTGTGTGATATCAAAACTCCTTGAATCCACATCCCTGCTAGGATGTAACAAAGGGCCATCCATAGGTCACACTTTGACAGACATGTACTCCCCACCCTTATTGTCTCCAGGCCATCTCTCACAGCTCTTGGATTGCAGACCCTGGTGCCTTAGCACATATCACATTCAATCATCATTGGATGCATCATTTGAAGCTGCATTGCATCAAAATCATGCTAGCTGATGGGTCTGTGGTCTACTCTGAAGGGGTGGGGTTGGTCAGGTTCAATCTGATGATGAATGGTGAGGAAATGCCACCTCTAGAGCTCACTAATGTCCTACATGTCCCTGCACTCAGCAGTGATCTATTATCTGTGCTTTATCTCACTTTCCATCACCATTTCATTGTCTTCATTGAGAAGGGCACCATGCACTTCATCAGGGACAACAGGATCACCTTCCAAGCAAGGACTGGGCCTTCAAATGCTGCCTATATTTTGGGGACACAATTCCAGTGGAAGAATTTGCTTCATTATCATCTGCCACCATGCTCCCATTGGATTTGGACCTTTGGCATCATTGCCTTTGCCACCATCACTTGTCAGGCATCAAGGAGCTGCTCTCAGGCAACCTGGTGATGGGTTTGAAGCTTGATTCACAAGCAACCCCTGATTCAGTATGCAAAGCCTGTAATGCTGGCAAGATGCATGCAGATCCCTTTCCATCTTCAACCTCCAGAGCCTCAAAACTGCTTCAGGCTAGTCCACAGCAACATCAATAGCCCTGTGAAGGTACCTACACATCAAGGGTATTGCTACTGGGTCACATTCATTGATGACTTCTCTCACTTCAAAGCTGTTTACCTCTTGAAGAGAAAGTCTGAGACATTTGCTGC
Organism: Lactarius vividus; assembly: GCA_021527035.1. Taxonomy (NCBI): domain Eukaryota; kingdom Fungi; phylum Basidiomycota; class Agaricomycetes; order Russulales; family Russulaceae; genus Lactarius; species Lactarius vividus. The sequence goes on along the minus strand of JAKELG010000218.1, from coordinate 35,377 downwards.
CTTCAAACAGTTCAAGGCTTGGGCTGAGAATCTCACTGGAGCAAGACTGGACACTCTGGGGGATGATAAGGGTGGGGAGTACATGTCTAGCAAGTTTGAAGTGTTCTGCATTGACCATGGCATCCAGAGGCAGCACACTGTCAGGAATTGGCCTCAGCAGAATGGGGTAGCTGAGCAGACTAATAGGACAATGGAGGAGGCCATCATCTTGATGCTGCATGAGTCTGGCATGCCTACAGTCTTCTGGGGCGAAGCTCTGGCTGCTTTCATCCACACTAGCAACAAACTTGTCACCTCAGCACTCTCAGACAGTACACCTTATGAGGCATTCAATGGGAGCAAGCCAGATCTGTCTAGGCTTTGTGTTTGGGGATGCACTGCCTATGTGCTGATCCAGAGAGATAAGCGTCCACTTGGGAGCCTTGGATTGCACATGGAGAAGTGTGTATTCATTGGATACCCCCAGGGCTACAAGGGATGGAAGTTCTACAACCCTGTGATCAAGAAAGTGCTAATTTCGGAGAGGGCTGACTTTGATGAATGCTTCTTCATGCTCCAGGCTCACTCTGTACCCCACCTGCCTCCCCCTCGTCCAAATCCCCTTCTTGAGACACCTCCTGCTTCAATCTTACTCCCAGACATCTCAGATGATGTTCTAGATGCTCCATCTGACTCACAGATGCCAGATCATGGGAGAGATGTGTCTATAGCTTCTGATCTGCCCTTTGCTCCTTCAATTTCACCTCCAAATGTTGCTCCAATACCTCCTCACTCACAGACACCTCCATCCATCTACCATTCACTTCCTCCTTCATCTTCATCATCTTCAACACCTCCAGCTTGCCATCCTCACCATCTTCTCATTCCCCCTTGTCCTCAGTGACTCAGACGTCCTAGAGACAAATGGCTGCCAGAGCAATGGGCTGTCCCAGATTGCTACAAGCAGCCTAGGGAGCCAACACCAGCTGTGGTCTCTTCAGATGAAGATGATGACTCTGATGATCCCCTTCACATCATCCATGCTGGTGCAGCATCCACAGCTGAGCCCATATCTTAGAGACAATCACAGCAATGCTCTGATGCAGATCTGTAGCACAAGGCATGTGAGGAAGAGATGGAGGCTCACAGACTGAATGGCACCTGGGAGATTGTGAAGCTGCCCCCTGGGAAGTGTGCAATTGGCTCCAGATGGTTCATGAAGGTCAAGCACAATGCTGATGGGTTGCTGGACCAGTACAAGGCTAGATTGGTGGCCAAGGGCTATTCTCAGTGTCCTGGCTTTGATTTCAAGGAGATATTTTCTCCCACAGTTTGCTATTCCACCATTCAAATCACATTGTACTTGCCTTGGCTGCTCTGGATGACCTTGAACTTCCCTCCATTGACATCTCTCATGCATATATCTCAATGGCACTCTGGAGGAAGAGATGCAGCCTGAGGGATTTGAAGTAGGTGGTCTAGATCATGTCTGTGAGCAGAGAAAGTTGTTGTATGGCTTGAAGCAAGCAGGCAGAGTCTGGAACAAGACCCTTCACTCTGTGCTCACTTCTATGGGCTTCAATTGCATCTGATCTGACCATGGGCTGTACATCTATCTCAGGGATGATGTGAGGATCTTAATGCCTGTGTTTGTTGATGATATCACACTTGCCTGCAAGGATGGTGCCAAGATTGACTGCACTAGTGTGGTTGTACCTATGCACAAATCGAGTTTTCATTTTCTGTAGTTTCAACAACACATCATGGCTCCTTCATATTGTACATACCAACAGAAGAACAGATATCCTATTCAATGCTGATTTTTGCTTATTTTATTTTGGCTCCTAGGGAGCATAACCAACTTTACCCCCCAATGCAAATTTGGTCACACAGTGTCACTTTAATGGCCATGTTTGGCAGGCATTGGCAGTTTGGCAACAACATTAGCCTGGTTCATGCTTTGTTTTTTTGCAGCACAACAAGGACATTGTATTTGACACTATTACAGGTATAGAGTTGTATGTGAGGCTACTGGGGTATGAAATAGTAGAATTCATTTTGTGATGAGACTGGAGTTGAAGTAAAGGAAGGGTCGATATTTACAGAAGCATTCACTGGCCCAAAGTTGAGGGAAGCGTTGGGAGGGGGGAGAGTTGGTTCATGGGTTTTCAACGGACGAGCAACAGGCCCAGGGGTGTTGGAAACATGAGCATGCTTTCAGGGCTGTGAGCTGAAAAGCCCTTCAAATTGTGGGTCTGCCTTCAAGTTGGGGTGCTCCTCGAAAAAGGTGGAGATCCTCTCCAATAAGTTGTCCTTCTTGCCGCTGTCCAGAAGAGCTGGAGTGGCAGTGATGTCCTCCAGCTCCTCCTTTTGTTTTGTTTTGTTGAGTGACCCAGAGAATACACATGTAAGATCTGCCCTTCGCTTGCATCATGCTTTGTCTTCTGCTGCCTTCCAGGCATCACCATCAGCCTGCTGCTCTTTCTTCTGGTTAGCCTCTGCATGGAGTTGTTCCAACTCCAACCAGCCTTCCCCAGCTGTAAAAACCCTTGACATGTTTGACCTCTTCATCTGAGTGCCTTTTTGTGTCTCCTTTGCCTGAAGCTGGCCTTGAAGTTGACTGACCATGTCACACATGAAATAGCAGTGGGTCTTCCATGTTCCGGACATGCTCTCAAGCTCTTCACACTTGGCTTTGAGCTCCTGGATACTCTGCATTGCATCTGAGAGTTGTCCTTCAAGAAAGTTGATGTGCTCTGATGATGTAGATTTCCCAGCAGAGGAAAGTGATGTAGAATGTGACATCAATTGAGACACCAACCGTGTCTGATGTGTTACAGACCAACGAGTAAAGACGCTTACTATATGGTTATGACTACAGTAGTAAGTAGAAATTAGTCATGGACTTAGGATCAGTCAGCATTGCAGTAGCACATGATTGTTACTGTGACTTATTACTAGTACAGTTGTAGTAGGGTTCAAGCTACATACACTACTGGACATCGGACTTCATAGAGGGGCTTTAAAGCTTCCTCTTATATGTATAAATAGTGGCTAGTGAAGACCAAGATACGCCATCTTGGTCTTCTTCTAAATACCACTCTTGACTCGTACATTGGGCCTTCGTGCCTAAGAGCGAGCATTGCATCCTCGTACCAAGTCTTTGTTACTTTGGTCTTCCTAGCTCAAGCCCTTTGGACAGTGGTTGTAGTCTTCTATGGCCTCCTGGGGACACTAGAACAGTGTTACATAAATTGCTGAGTGGTGAACACCTTCCCTCTGGTCCAAGTCAGACTCACGCTGTGGTAGCATTACATTAAGACCAAGATCTCCACTGTGGCATTCACCACTCAAGAACAGTGGAGAAACTTTCAACCCTACAGCCTAGACACAAGAGGAGAATGATCAGTACCACAAAGATTCCTCGGAGCAGCCCATTGGAGAGAATACCGAGGAGACACAGGATATTTCGTCAATTTTCCATCAGAGCCTGTCCAATATTGACCAGTTGAGTTCAACTATACCAACTTCTGTTGGATGGAGATTACGTGGAACCCTGTAGACAGTCAGTGGGACGTTGTCAGACCAGCAGGAAGACACTATTGCTGCGACATAGACTCATGAGAACTTAGAGGTGACAACTGGGGATCCCTTGACGGAGACAGCAGCTCAGAAGAATCAGAAAATGAAGGAGAAAAATACAGGGAACACCCATGATCAGAGTCAAGCCATGAAGAACCAGTTGAAGAACATACCACGACAGAGAGTGAGATACGCCCAGGAACAGGAGACGACACTAGTTTACTAGCACACATAGCTGAGTCCCTCCACATTACAGTCCCGGAGGAAATTCACATTCGATCCCCTGCTATGGCCACTGCCACCCAGATGGAAACACAAACCGTGGAAGAAGTACGACACATACGAGAAGAGGCAGAAGCAATCCTCTGCCCCATCAACCCAGAAACTGGACATAGGATGACAGCTGATGATGCCGCCATCTTCTGTGCCATAGGACCAGACCAACCAGACCCACCTACAGGACCACCGCCACCGCCAGGAGGACTACCCAGAGGATTCCCAGGCCCAGGACCCATTGGAGGAGGATTTCCAGGAGGACCACCAGGAGGCAGAGCAGGAGGAGGATGACCAGGAGGATTCCCCCTGGGACCAGCAGTAGGAGGAGGGCATGGAACGGACAGACTTGCCGGTGAGCCACCGACAGTGTTTGACGGCGACGGAACTAAATATGAGGCCTTTCTGACACAATGGCACGTATACTGGGGAATGAACTTGGAGGCCCCCATAATGCAAAATGACTACAGAAGGTCCCTCCTATTCCTAGGATACATAAAGGGGACAAATGTCAGCAAATGGACACTGACCATGCTTGAATGGCTAAATCAGGAAGTACATAGAGGAGTGAGTCAATACTCGCAAACCCTCTGGAACCACATAGCCACGGAATTCATGAGGCGGTTCACCAACAACTTGGAAGAAGAGCAAGCTCAAGCAGAGCTTCAAAAGGGAATTAGAATGACAGGAGAGGATATTGATGTGTATGTGGTACAGTTTGAAAGATTGGCCCGGAAAGCTCACTACAACCTCAACAACCAGCAAACCATCGACCAGTTCACATCGGGACTACCACAAACCTTGTTTATGAAGGTATATGAACTCAACAAGCCTCACACCTTCGAAGAATGGAAAACATGCACACTTTGAAGACAAAAACAATACATCCACATGAAGGTGCACATCAATACCTTCAAAACCAAGAATCTGCCCTCATCTGCACAACCAAGGTGGAGACCCTCTCCACCCAACTGGGGACCACCAAGAGGACCACCCCCACCTCGATATGACCCAAATGCCATGGACACGTCCACCAACAGAACACGCACAAGAGGGGATGTCAACAGGCCGTTCATCCCCCCGACCTCAACAGGGAGGATTTGGCCAAGGAGGAGGCCCACCACCTAGGGACATGAGGACAGTAATCTGTTACAACTGCAACCAACCAGGACACTTCTCATGAAATTGTCAGCAGCTGAGGAGGAAAGCAACCAACAGTCATATGACCGAAACAGACTACTACATGCAAGAAGAAGCCCCAACCCAAGCATGGGTCACCAGTATGGCACTGCCCCAGCAAAGGGCCAAGGATTGGCTTGCAGGAGTAGTGGGAGAAACGGATGACGTTAAAGACCTCATCCTCCAAGAAATGTGGGGGAAGGAGGGTTTTCAGAATGCCTAAACCCATCAGCCTGGGTGAGGGCAGTTAATTGTAACTCTGTAATCATGACTTGCTATCGTTTGCTTCAAATTCCAGTCTCAATTCGCACAAGTTACGCAATGGCCGACATCAAAGGGCTCATCAATTCAGGAGCCACCGACAACTTTATATGCCCTTCCTTTGTGAAAAGGATGGGATTGGGTCTCCAACGACTGGACAGACCCCGAAAGATATGGAATATAGATAACATGGAAAATAAGGCGGGCAGTATCACCCACTACATAGACCTCGACATCCAGACTAACCAACTACATCATAAGATGCACTTTCTGGTCACCGACATTGGAAATGAAGATCTGGTACTTGGATACCCATGGCTCACCACGTATGAACCCACCATCAACTGGAGATATGCAACCATCCACGAGAACATGCTCCCCATCATAATCCAGTCGATCAACCCACAAGAAGAACATCACATCATAGAAAGGACCATCACCGATGAGGATAAATGTATCATCATGGAAACACTAACAGAAGACTGTCAACTGCGTACCACAGCAACAGAACTGGCCATCAAAGCCAGACAGTTTCAAGACCAAGTAGAACTCCCGGAAGCCTACCAAGACTTCACAAAACTCTTTAGCTAAGAAGCATCTAACCAGTTTCCCCTGTCGTGTCCTTGGGATCACGCCATCGAATTCAAGGAAGACACTCCAATGGCAATCGACTGCAAGGTTTACCCCATGACACAAGAAGAAGATGGCAAACTCAAGGACTTCCTAGATGAACAACTAAAGAAGGGGTACATACAACCATCGAAATCCCCCTATGCCTCATCCTTCTTCTTCATCAAAAAGAAAGATGGGAAGCTACAACCCGTACAAGACTACTGGAAGATCAACATGGTCACCATCCACAACCAATACCCCCTCCCACTCATCTCCGACCTCATTATGGACCTCAGCCAGGTGCATACATATACCAAATTAGACGTTCAATGGGGTTACAACAATGTACAAATATGAGAAGGGGACGAACACAAGGCGGCGTTCAAAACATGGTATGGACTCTTTGAACCCACGGTCATGTATTTCAGACTCACCAACTCCCCTGCAACCTTTCAAACAATGATGAACACAATCTACTGAGACACCATCACCAAGCACGAAAGTAAGGGAACGACCATACGAGTTTACATGGACAACATAGGTATAGCAACCAAGGAACTGGCAGGACAAAAGGAGCACGAAGAGGTGGTACGCGACATGTTACAAGTCGCCCTGGAGCATGACCTCTACTTCAAACTCGAAAAATGCCTATTCCACAAGCTGTGAATGGATTACCTGGGGGTAATCCTTGAAAAGGGGGTAACACATATGGACCTGGTAAATATTTCCAGCATCAAGGACTGGCCAACGCCAACCAAGGTCTGTGACATATGCTCATTTCTAGGCTTCTGCAATTTTTACCAACTCTTCATTTGCGGCTTTGCCACACATGCTAAACCTCTCAACAAACTCACAAGGAAGGACATGGAATGGAGATGGACAGACGAAGAAGACAAAGCATTCAGGAAGCTTAAAGCCCTCGTTACAGAAGAGCCAGTACTTGCCCACCTGCAACTAGAAGAACCATTTGAACTCAAAGTAGACACCTCGGGATTTGCAACAGGAGCAGTCCTACTCCAGAAGAAAGAAGATGGCAAAAGGCACCCCATTGGATACTACTCCGCCACACTAAATGAAGCGGAATGGAACTATGACATCTACGACCTGGAACTCCTCGCGATTGTCAAAGCTCTCAGGCACTGGAGACCCCTCTTAGCCAGATCACCACACAAAATCAAAATATACTCCGACCATATGAATCTCCAGTACTGGAAACTGCCACAAAAGATAAGCCAACGAGTGGCAAGGGAAGTACTCAAATTAATGGAATACAACTTCAAGATTCACCACATACCAGGGAAGAAGAATGGTTGCACAGACACGTTATCACAATGCCCAGACTATGACCAAGGAGAGTGAGACAATGAAGACATGGTGGTGTTACCCACAGACGTATTTGCCAGGACTACAACCATTCAAGCCATGCAAGAACCCCCTCAAATGGAGGTCATCTTACGCTACTGGGTAGACCCACAACAGCTCAAATGCGTCAATGGAATGTGGTACCGACAAGGCAAGTATGTCGTAACTGGATCATTGGACAAAAAACAGAAACTCATCATGGCTCACCATGACCCACTGGTACATGGACATCCAGGAATCGCAAGAACCACATGACTGGTAGAATGATGGTACTGGTGGCCGGAACTGAAACTGGATGTGCGAAACTATGTACAAGGATGTGCGGAATGTCAGAGACACAAGGTCAACACACGACCCATCCAAGCACCACTAATGCCTATAGTTCCGAAGATGGATGCGCTACCCTTTGAAACCATCGCTCTTGACTTTATCACTAAACTCCCTGTCTCACAGGAATGCGATGCTATCCTCACTGTAATGGACCATGACTGTACCAAGGCGTCGATATTCATCCCCTGCATGGAAGAAATATCTGCAGAAGAAACGGCAGGACTATACGTCACCCACGTATTCAAGCGTTTCGGATTACCATCCAAAATCATCAGTGACCGCAACCCCTGTTTCGCTTCCAAGTTCACAAGAGAATTGTGCTGAATCCTAGGAATCCAGCAGAACATATCCATGGCTTACCACCCGCGAACTGATGGACAATCAGAATGGATGAATCAATGGCTAGAACAATACCTCCGCTTCTGGGCCAACAAGAGGCAAGACAATTGGGCACCCCTACTACCAATTGCTGAATTTGCACATAACAACTGGCCACACAAAGCCACATGGAAGTCCCCATTCTCACTCCTCATGGGATATGACCCTTGCGCTAATTGGCTCGATAAGCCATCTCCTATCCCACAGGTTACCACGAGGCTGCAACAATTCTGAGAAGCACAGAGGGAGGCACAGGACCTTATCAAAAAGGCACAAACCACATGGGTCAAACACAAAGATACACCCAAGTTTCGCATCGGAGACTATGTATGGTTAGAAGGACATCACCTGCGCACCAACCAACCTACTCCGAAACTCATGGCAAGACGGCATGGCCCATTCAAGGTCATCAAGGTACTATCACCGGTGAACTATCAACTGGAACTTCCCACACAGTGGAGCATCCACCCCATGTTCCACATTGATCTTCTCACACCATACCTGTTGATAAGTGACCTTTGCACACTTAGCGGCTCTGGACAGACCGGACTTGCAGCATGGACTGCTTTAGATAAGATTTACAGGACTTGTAGATTAGATATTTGATCTGTACAATTTCGGACTTCCCTCTTATCTATGACATCATGTATAATGACATCATTAGGACTTCTCTGAACTTTACATTGTACTTTGCGTCGTTGTACTTTCCTCTGTTCTATCTTTATTATGATGTCACTATGATATCATCTTGGTCTGGATTCCCTTTGTTCTCATCGCCTTGTTCTCCTTTTGTATATTCCTCTTGACCCATACTGAGAACAATGCTCCTTGTAATACGTGACTCTGTGTTACCCTTCTTGTATCAGTGTCACTCTCTGTAAAGTATAAGTAGTATATCTTGCACGCTCCTGGTCCACATCAGTTCCTCACTGCTTGTGTGCCAGGTATGTTTTCTCTTCCCAATGTCCCAACATCAGTTCCTCACTGCTTGTGTGCCAGAACTACTCTCTAGCTTCTCTTGCAAGATCCCCCTCTGCTGCTCCCAGCTGCTCAGTGTATCTCACCACAGTCTCCCTTGTCACTGTGAGTATACTGTCCATCTCTGCTGTTCATCAATACCATGAAACTCTGATGCATGGAGAAAATTTCCAGCGCCCATCGCTGGATTTGGTGAACGGAGAAGAAGAGTATGAAGTTGAGAAAGTTCTAGATCACCGGCACTCCGGCCAACGACGACACCTCCAATACCTTATCAAATGGAAAGGGTATCTGGACTTGGACAATCAGTGGGTCGATAAGGATGACATGTTCACAGATGAAGCCCTAGCTGAGTATCATCAATTAAATCCCCGCTCCCACGCACATATAAGAACAGGGCAGAAACTCAAAGACCAACCATCCCCCTCTGTCTATCAAACTGGCTTCATCACATCCATCCTCTCAACAATGTCTCTTTCCTCTGCCGCCAATGCCATTGCTTGTGTTGCCTCAAACACGGGCCCCATCACCCACCAAGAACTCATCACAGCCCTCCAGAGCCTCATCCCCACCTCACACACCCCCGACACGAGCAACCCCAATGGGTGGTGGCTCGTCACTGAAGATGGACAATGCCTCAACATGGTCCCACTCATGACGTCCGAGGTTGATAGGCTTTGCGCAGCTCTCATCAACAGTGTGGATGCCTCACCTCGACCTCTCCTGGTACAAGTCAAACATTGGCAGGAAGAGGAGCCCGTCGCCAGCAACGTTACAGTGGCAAGACTGGAAGGAGGAGGAACAGTGGCAGAGGATGGTGGAGCAGTGGAAGACAGAGCAGTTATGGAAGGCAGAACAATGGTGGTCGGAGATGATGAGGCTTCAGAAAGAAGGGGCCATGAGGCGGATGAAACAGTACTGGAGCAGACGCATGGGAGCCTCAGCAACTACTACCCAGCTGAGCACCCCCTCATCGTCACAGCCACTGACACTGACAACCCCAATGAAACTCCTTATGCATGCAACACCCAGGGGTGACCTCTCTACCAAGGCGGTGTGAGGGCTGACGCCCCACCTCCCTTTCCCCTCCTCCAACTCCAACACTGCACCCTGGGGCCGCCTCCCCACGGCTACATCTACAACCATGGGGAGGACTTTGTCCACTACCCCATCACCGATGGACAAGGGCAAACACACCAAGCCACATACATCCAAGTCATCATGAACTCTGACCCCATCGTCCTAGGGCTTGTCAAGGATAGTGAGAAGGTGTACTTGCAGTTGCTCTACGCCAAGCTGCAGGTCAAAGCCATGGGTAAGCCCCACTATCCCCAGGAGGACCTGATCCTCTTTGCAGGCGGGTATCATGACCGCCCCTGCTTTGATCACGCCATCAACAAGCTGCACAATGTTAGCCTCAAGGCTGAAGTCCACTGTTACTGGGCATACATGTATGAGGCTGAGAGGATGGAGCAACGGCTTCATCAGCTCACCGCCACACTTAGAGGGGTGAAGGGAGAATTGGTGCGGAGTAAGTTCCACTTAGAGATGGCTAACACCTTGGACCGGGTAGAAGAGACACAGATGGGATGGATGGGTGGTACGGGACAACACAGGCGTCATGGGCAACGCAGCTGAAAAGGGGGTGATGTTATGGACCAACAAGTAAAGACACTTACTATATGGTTATGACTACAGTAGTAAGTAGAAATTAATCATGGACTTAGGATCAGTCAGCATTGCAGTAGCACATGATTGTTACTGTGACTCATTACTAGTACAGTTGTAGTAGGGTTTGAGCTACATACGCTACTGGACATCAGACTTTGTAGAGGGGCTTTAAAGCTTCCTCTTATATGTATAAATAGTGGCTAGTGAGGACCAAGATACACCATCTTGGTCTTCTTCTAAATACCACTCTTGACTCGTACATTGGGCCTTCGTGCCTCGACTCACCTTCTTTTTTTTTTTTTTGAATCAATTTATATCCCGGAGCAGTAGTGTGAATACAAAGCTGGTACTACGGGCATACATGTTACTCTGTGTGGAAACCAAACCCTCGGTGGAACCCCAGCCAATTATTGTGACAACTCCTATATAGTAACTAACAGAGGCTTGTAACCCTAGGGAAACCGCATATCCGTGTGACACTCAGCAGCGGAAGGGTATTCAATGCAGTAAGGACAAGAGTAAGTAAGCATGATTACCACTGTAGATATAGATATGGTAGGTAATGTCCAGTTAAGGGCATAGTGTCCAGTTAAGGGCACAGGTGCAGTTGGGTGGTCAAGTGTCAGTGTGTACCCTCCCAGAGGGGACAAAGTATGTGCGGAGTAATGGTTAGGTAAGGGGACGTGTTAGGTCCCCCAGGTGTGGTCTCCCAGCCAGTCTGTGCGTGTGTCATCCAAATCCTCATCCCTACCTCCCACGCCTTCATCGCGCCTTCCTCACCTAATCCAGCTCTAGGCTGGTCCTTCTGCTCTGTCATGGACCTCTCTGGGCTCAGCGAATTGGTGGTATCTCCAGGCAAGGATCACCCCCTGCAGTACACACCCACGGACTGGGTCACCACTCCCAGCTGGCTTTGGGACCGACTTACTAAGGGCTCCGGTGCTTGCATAAGCCTTTATGCCTTTTTGAGGTGTGTTCCAATCGGGATTGGTCAGGGCTTCGAAACTGGAGGTTGGGTTGGTCAGGTTGAATCAGGACATGGTGCGGGATTGTCAGAGATGGAATCGGAGAACTGGGTGTGGGGTGGGGTAGGGAAGTTGCCGACAGGCAGTTGTAGCAGACCGCCAAGGGTCCGAGTTGGTGGCGCGATGCCATGGGGTGTTGACAAATGAGTGCACCTGTCAGGAATATTGCCTGAGCGAGGATTGAACCCGAAGGCTCGCCCCAAGCTCTCCTGAGCAGGGTGGGGGGGTGGTGGGCATGCCCACTGCACCATCCACCCCCCTCGACTCACCTTCGAAACCCTTTTCTTGGCCTTCATGCCTAAGAGCAAGCATTGCATCCTTGTACCAAGTCTTCGTTACTTTGGTCTTCCTAGCTCGAGCCCTTTGGACAGTGGTTGTAGTCTTCTACAGCCTCCTGGGGACACTAGAACAGTGTTACATAAATTGCTGAGTGGTGAACACCTTCCCTCTGGTCCAAGTTGGACTCACGCCGTGGTAGCATTACATGATGGCAGGGAGGATGAACAAGCAATGCAGGGATAGAATACAATTGCATACAGCAATTGCTGCCTCCCTCAGTTCCAGGCTGATTGGGGGGCTCCCTTCTTCCCTCTTCACAAAGAACATGACTTGTTTCTGACTTGCAATCATCAGTCTGAGGAGGTTGACTAAGCAAAGGAGGTGTTGTTGACTGAACTGAAAGAGGCAGGTCACCTGGGGAGATTGCCAGATGGGGTGTCGATGAAGGGGGATTTCCATGAGTCACATTTGACCCTGACAAATCCAGGTCCATCACTCCTCCATCACTCTCTCCATCAGTGTCGATTTTGTCACCATTCTCATCTTCCCTACTGCCAGAAGGATGTGGAGCCTTGGAGCTGTTGGCTAGACCATAAAGGGGCACCAGCAATTGGGGTTTTATTGACAATGTGTAGCTTGGAGCAAAGTCTTCCTCTGTGAAGACTTGTGGGTTTAAAGGCCTGATTCCTGATCTCCTCCAGGCTGAAAGGATGACATGCTCCTTCATGGACTCAGTACGTGCAATTGAGTACTCCCTAATTACATCTTTCTGCATTATTGACTTCCCTGTTCCTTCTAGGACAAGTAGGCAATGCTTTTGCCATGCTTACTGTAAGGGCCCAAATACACCAACATCAAGTGGCTGCAGGCAATGTGAAGGGTGGGGGGGGATGCAAAAAAGGTGGATCCCTGCATCATCTGCTGCTTCACAAAGCTCAATTGTTTTGTGTGAGTGATGTCCATCATATATCAGCAATATTGGTTTTTGTTATTTGTAGCTAGAGTGTCCTAATTTGTGTTGTTTTGTGACTGTACAGCAATCCAAGTGGGTTTTCCTTATTTAGATATGCTTAGTCAGGTTGTTATATCCTGCAGAGGACAGAAAATATTCCCTTAATCTTATATCCATCTATAGGTCGCACTTTGACAGTTTTCCCAACACATTCCTCTGTGTCATCTGGGGGATGAAGGACTTCTCAAACCACTGGGTGCCAATGTAGTTGCTTGTCCACCCCTTGTCTGACAAGGCAACACTGTATGCACAGTAAGTGTTGGATAGGCAATCTGTCATGGTTGATATGATTGTGAAACCAATACCCTGAAAGCAGGACCATATAGCTCAGTGATTTAGAGCACCCAGTATATATCTGGGAGGTCCTGGGTTCAAACCCCAGTCTGGTCATTTTCTTGTGTGGATCCACATATTCCCTCCCCATTGGGCTGTATCCCCTATTGGGGCCATTTCCCCATTGGGCTGTTGAGGTCCCATGAATTCAACAGTAAGCACCCCATTTGATACAGCCATATTTTATTGTTGACCTACAGGATGCCATCCTCCTCAAAATATTCATTGAGGAGGATACACTTTCCACAGAACACAATCCCCAGCAGCAAGACACCACCATCTGCTGCACCATATTCAATTGTTGTTACAAGCTTGAGGTTTGGACTCTGCACCTTCATGTGATTGCACTGTTCCTAGGAGTAGAAGTATGTTGTATTGTCAAGCTTCCTGCCACCACCAAGTTGTATCCCCTTCTCATCCATATTGTAGACATTCTCCCAAGGTATGTTGTGAAGATCCAGAAAGTTTCCAAGGAGCTGAAAGTTGTGGGTGACAATCATCCAATTGAAGTTCTGTGCATGCTTTGGGTCAAGACCACTGGGCCTCTTCAGGTTGATGTTGTTATTCTGGTCCAAGAAAGCACATATCCAGTTCTTTGCAGACAAGTGTCGTTCCCCAGTTTGATTTGTCTTTTCTTGAAGAATGGAACTGATTTTGGCAATGTTCATGCATAGGGCTTCTTTGAGATGGGATGTTCCGTCATCCCCATGTATTTGACCCATTTGCAGACTGTTTCTTCTTCTGCTTCAGTGAGTAATTGTCATTTGCTTTGTGCTTTAGACTGAGACGCTGTGATTCCCTGGTATCAACAGCGTAACATGTGGTAGGACACTTTGAAGTGATGTGCAGCATTTGTGATTGTCCCAAATGTTCCATCAGTGAGTATCCTCACCCCTGCAATGCCTCCAGATGAGGACAAGCTAGAGCGATGGGAGGTAAAGGCTGAGAAGGCTGCTGGAGCTCTCAAGACTTCTATGTCTCATGAACTCAGGGTGCTCATTAGGGACTGTAAAGACAACCCTATGAGATTCCTTGTCACTGATGTAGGAGGAGAAGACCTCATACTAGGCTATCCCTGGCTGGCTACGTTCCAGCCTACCATCCAATAGGCGACAGCCACACTAAATGAAGCTGAGTACCCAGTCGTACTTTGCACCATCAATCCTACAAAACCATGCATAGACCATGTAATTACCCGGTTAGTACTTCAAAAGGTACTTGGGATGCCCAACAAACAGTGTATTTGTTACGTTTCGTTCTCAGACTGCCCGGCCCGGTTGTGAACTCTGACGTATCCGCGATGACTCGGTATGTCAGGAGTAATGTGTCATGGACTTCGGATCATACTGCCTTGTGTTTGGATGACTGATACTCGCCATTGTTGTACGTGATCGTGATTAGGCTTGCTGACTGATGTCTCCTATTGTTGTACGTGTTTCGAGTTACGATAACGACTGCGCATTCCATTATTAGAATACGCTACTTACACTATTGGTTACCTACGAGTTCGAGCGGAGCTGGAACTAGCTCCCTTACTTGTATTTAAACTCACAGTAGTACAGACCGGGATCCCCATCTTGGTCTTCTTCAATTACCACTCTATCACTCGTCTTCTGTACTAGGGACTAGCTGAGTCCCTAAGTGAGCTAGCTCCGGCATATCCCTTTGCGACCAAGGGGGATCCCCGTGACTTCGTCTCCATCTTCCTCCATGAATGGTAGACACGCCGACCGTGACTTATCCTCCCGATACCACGTGTCACCTCGTCTTCGAATATCTTAACTCGCGTACTGCCCGTCCGACTCACTGCTATTACATCGTCGACAACCCTCGTTGGAGGTATATTCGCACGGTCCCTGAACCACCTCCCGACGTTCCCATCCAAGAGACTCTCTACACGTATCGAGACTCCACAGGCACGTATTGGCCCCATCCAGCCATATTCTCCGACTCGCACGACAATCACAGATATTACCCTCGCGGGAACCCACGTTACAACAGTGCCTAAGTCAGGCAAGCGTCTGTGGTAGACGTTACAGTATTGAGGAAGAGCTACACCAAGAATGTGACCTCAAAACAACACAACTACGCGCCACTACCTCTACCGAGTTAGCCATTGAGGCACAGCAATACACGGAAAAGAAAGCTGTTCCAGAAGAGTACAAACAACACGTCAAGATCTTTAGCAAAGAGGAATCCCATTGGTTCCCCCTTTCCAAGCCGTGGGACCATGCAATCGAATTCAAACCAGACACCCCTTACACCGTCAACTGCAAGGTTTACCCCATGAGTCAAGCAGAGGACAAAGCCCTCAAAGAGCTCCTAGATGAACAGCTAGCCAAAGGATACATCAGACCATCTAAATCCCTGTATGCATCATCCTTTTTCTTCATTAAAAAGAAGGATGGAAAGCTACGCCCTGTACAGGACCACCAAAACATCAACAAATGGACTATATGCAACCAGTATCCACTTCCCCTCATACCTGAGCTCATCACAGATCTCAGTGGAGTGTTCATATTCACCAAACTTGACATCTGCTGGGGATATAACAATGTATGCATCAAAGAGGGAGACCAGGAAAAAGCTGCATTCAAAACATGCTATGGACTTTTTGAACCTACAGTAATGTTCTTTGGACTAACAAACTCCCTGGCTACCTTTCAAACTATGATGAATGAGATCTGTAAAGATCTTATTGCCTATCATGAAATAAAGGGAACAATCATCAGGGTATACATGGACGACATCGGCATCGCAACATGCTCCAACAAACAAGCACACATAGATGTGGTACACAACATATTGGATCTACTGGAACAAAACGACCTCTTCCTCAAACCGGAAAAATGCATCTTCCATGCTCCTAGCATCGATTACCTGGGGGTAATCATTGAAAAGGGGGTGACTTGTATGGACCCCATCAAAATTTCCGGCATCAAAGATTGGCCTACCCCCAAAAACGTCAAACAGGTGCAATCCTTCCTAGGCTTCTGCAACTTCTACTGCGCTTTCATGCGACATTTCACCACCTATGCATGACCCCTCAACAAACTTACGTGCAAAGACACCGAATGGACATGGACAACAGCAGAACAAGAATTGTTTGATAAAATCAAGAAACTTGTCACGGAAGAACCAGTACTCGCACACGCCAACCTAGAAGAACAGTTCAAACTGGAAGTAGATGCATCAGGATTTGCAGTAGGGGCAGTACTACTCCAACGCAAAGAGGACGGCAAGTGGCACCCCATCACATACTACTCAAACACCCTCAGCGCAGCAGAATGAAACTACGACATCTATGACCTGAACCTATTGTCGATTGTAAAAGCTCTCAGAAACTGGCGCCACTACCTTGTGGGATCCCCACACAAGATCAAAGTCTTCTCAGACCATATGAATCTGCAATACTGGTGCTCTCCACAGAAGATAAGCCACTGAGTAGCAAGGGAAGTACTAGAACTATCAGAATACGACATCAAGATTGACCACATCAAAGGCATGGCAAATGGAAGAGCCGATGCCTTATCTAGACGCCCAGACTACGATCAAGGAGAAGGCAATAACGAACACGTTACAGTACTACCAGACAAAGTCTTTGTCAGAGCCACGCTGCTAGACACCACCAAAGATCCACTCTGAATCAACACCACCATATCAGTGCAAGAAATGGAAAAGATCCACCTGATATACGCACAGGATGCTGATAAGATACGCCCATGGGTAGACTCACATGGCCTCAAGCTAATCGAAGGCACATGGTACAAGGACGGATGACGTGCAGTCACAGGAGGACTCCATGAAAAGCAGGAAATCATCAAAACGCACCATGACCCTCTGGTATATGGACACCCCAGAATCTGCCACACTATCAAACTCGTGGAACAATACTACTGGTGGCCTGGACTGCACCAAGAAATTATGGACTATGTCAAAGGATGCACTGACTGTCAGAGAATCAAGGTCCTGCCAGGAAGAGATATCGGCCAAAGGAACCGCTGCTCTGTACGTAAAACACGTTTTCCCCCGATTCGGATTACCTGGCAAGATCATTAGTGACAGGGATCCATGATTTGTGTCAAAGTTCACACAAGAACTGTGCAAGATCCTCGGCATTGAACCAAACATCTCCACAGCATACCATCCTCGCACAGACGGACAATCAGAACGTACCAACCAATGGCTGGAGCAATATGTATGATTCTGGGTCAACGAATGACAAGACGATTGGATCCATTATCTCCCCATGGCTGAGTTTACGCATAACAATTGGCTGAGCAAAACCACTAAGGAATCTCCCTTCCAGCTCCTTATGGGGTATAACCCCTGAGCCAATTGGACAGATCGACCATCTCCTATTCTGCAAGTAGCACTCAGGGTCAAACAATTCAAAGAACTCCGACAGTGTGCACAGTCACTGATGATCAAAGCGCAGCAGGGGTGGATCAAGGCTAAAGATATGCCCAAATTCCAGACTGGGGACCAGGTATGGCTAGAAGGATGCCACTTATGCACTCATCAGCCAACCGCAAAACTAGCAGCACGAAGACATGGTCCCTTTATGGTTGTCCAGGTGATGTCCACAGTCAATTATTGATTAGAACTTCCCATGCAGTGGCAGATCCACCCAGTGTTCCATGTGGACCTCCTTACGCCCTATCGCGAAACACCCACGCACAGACCCAACTATCAGCACCCACCACCGGATCTAGTTGGGGGCGAAGAAGAATACAAGGTCAAGAAGATTCTAGACTCTCAGCATTTTGGCAGAAGTCGCAAATTGCAGTATTTGGTCAAATGGAAAGGATATCCGGACTCCAACAATCAGTGGGTCAATAAGGACGATGTGTTTGCTGATGATGCAATTCAGGAATTCAAAAATTCTAACCCCACCCGTGAAACACATATAAGCGCAGGGAAATCCCAAGAGACATCCCCATCTCCTTCTCCTACCACCACCACTACTCATGCGCTCTCCTTCTCCAGTTCACTTCCGATATGTCATCAATACCAGTCTGGCAGCTCCTTACAGAACACAGTCCATGCCATCATCACCCCTGTCGTCTACCCTCTCCCTTCACCAATGAGGAAATCATCTTACTTCCCCCACATCATCCCAAGTTCCTTCACTGTCCCCCACTCTTTATTCCGAGAGCAACCAGCCCAGCCGACTCAGAAGCAACTATGTCCCCACCAGAGCACCTACTCCAGTGGGCAATGAACAGGGCTATGTGCCCAGCTGACCAGCAACGCCGCTGGGACCCGACAAAGGTGGGGATCCATACAACCCAGCCAAACACCTTGAGACGCATCCATATTTGCATTATGCCACCCATCTCACCACAACACACTCGGAAACCCCCCTGCTATGCAGACCCAGGGAGGCTCTCACACTACCGGCGCCACCTCAATCCACGCTTCACCGTGATCAAGAAGAGGAACATGTGTCGGAGGCCGAGGATTGGCCAGAGACTCCTCCCCCCAGGGGATATCAGTTCAACAGGGGAGTACACTACATTCCATTCCAGATTCAAGACACTCAAGAACACCTTTGGCCCACCCGGTATACTCAGCTCATCCTCACTGCCAATTGCTTTGTCCTGGCCTTTCGTGCAAGGAACAACCAGCAATACAGGAAGCCCGTCCACGCAGTCCCCTACTTCGAGGGACAGTCCCCTACCCCCACTTACACCAACGACGATCTCACGTTCCTGCTCTCGGATGTGGGACTAGTCGACTTGGTCGACCAAGCGGTCCTTCACATGAAGGATCTCCCTCTTGTGGCCGAGGTGCACTGCTATCAGTGCATGACCCTTGGCTGGCGTGCCCAGCAACATTGGATAGCCACAGAGCAGATGAAGCTGGAGCGCATAGAGGTTGAAAAGAACAGGTGTGCTCACAAGCGAAAACTATTGTCTCTGGGCTGATGACATCAAGTCCTGGCTACAGCTCAATGGGCTCTGGAGATTAGTTTCAGGCTCTGAGAAGAAACCAGTGGGAAAACCTGAGGTCCTCGACTCTAAGGGCAATATCCTCACCTCTGCTACGCCTCCAGATGAGGACAAGCTGGAGCGATGGGAGGTAAAGGCTGAGAAGGCTGCTGGAGCTCTCAAGATATCTATGTCTCATGAACTCAGGGTGCTCATTAGGGACTGTGAAGACGACCCTATTGCCATCTGGGACACCCTCAAGGCCTCATTTCTGCAACAGCGGACTGCCCCTCAATTCAATGCCTATCACACACTCCTCTCCATCCAGAAAGACGACTCAGAGTCCCTGGAATCGCTCATTAACAAGGTGGATGAGCAAATTAGGGTCATCAAGTTGCTTTCACCCTCTTCCTTCACTCTGGACAACCTCTATGATGAACTGGCTATTATGGCAATCATTAGGGCGCTCCCACAGTCATTTGATGAAGTTGTGCGCACCATGTCTGTCCTGGACAAGTTTGACAAGCATTCTGTCCTTCAATCGCTCAGGAACATGGACCAGACACGTTCTAACCTCTCAGGGACCTCATCTGCATTTGCAGCATCATCTGGACATTCCAAATCGCATCCCAGGATGCCCCAAGCACCGCATCCCACTCCTTTCTCTCAATCTGCTCAAGGTAGCCCTTCTAGTCATCCAAAATGTGACTTCTGCTCTCGCTTGGGCCATACTGAGGCCAAATGCATCCTCAAGGAATGCCTGATGCATCAGATTAACATCCCTTCGTCCTCCACAGCCTCACCTGCCTCAATCACACCTCAATCACCTCCAGAAGCCCCAAAGTCCGCTTCAGCTGCATCAGCAAGTGTTTTCTCTTCTGCTCTTCAGGACAAGTCTCACACCTCCTGGAATGCAGACATTGGTGCCTCAGCTCATATGACATTCAATCATCACTGGATGCACAATTTGAGGCCATATCATGTGAAAATGGGGCTGGCTGATGGGTTTGTGGTCTACTCTGAAGGGGTGGGGTCGGTCCGGTTCAATCCTGTGGTGAATGGCAAGGAGATGGCGCCTCTAGAGCTCACTAATGTCCTATATGTCCCTGCACTTAGCAGTAATCTATTATCTGTGCTATATCTCACTCTGCATCACCATTTCATCATCACCATTGAGAAGGACACAATGCACTTCATCAGGGACAACAGGATCACCTTCCAAGCGAAGACTGGGCCTTCAAATGCTGCCTATCTTGTAGGGGACACCATTACAGTGGAGGAGTTCACCTCATTATCATCTGCCACCACCTGATCCAGTGGGCAAAGCCTGTAAAACTGGCAAGATGCATACAGATCCATTTCCATCTTCGACCTCTAGAGCCTCAAAACCACTTCAGCTAATGCACAGTGACATCCATGGCCCTGTGAAAGTACCTACACATCAAGGGTATCACTACTGGGTCACATTCATCAATGACTTCTCTCGCTTCAAGGCTGTTTATATCTTGAAGCGAAAGTCTGAGATATTTGCTGCCTTCAAACAGTTCAAGGCTTGGGCTGAGAATCTCACTGGAGCAAGACTGGGCACTCTGAGGGATGATAAGGGTGGGGAGTACATGTCTGGCGAGTTTGAAGCATTATGCATTGACCATGGCATCCAGAGGCAGCACACTGTCAGGAATTGGCCTCAGCAGAATGGGGTAGCTGAGCAGCCTAATAAGACAATAGAGGAGGCCATCATCTCGATGCTGCATGAGTCTGGCATGCCTACAGTCTTCTGGGGCGAAGCTCTGGCTGCTTTCATCCACACTAGCAACAAACTTGTCACCTCAGCACTCTCAGACAGTACACCTTATGAGGCATTCAATGGGAGCAAGCCAGATCTGTCTAGGCTTTGTGTTTGGGGATGCACTGCCTATGTGCTGATCTAGAGAGATAAGCATCCACTTGGGAGCCTTGGATTGCACATGGAGAAGTGTGTATTCATTGGATACCCCCAGGGCTACAAGGGATGGAAGTTCTACAACCCTGTTATTAAGAAAGTGCTAATTTCAGAAAGGGCTGACTTTGATGAACGCTTCTTCATGCTCCAGGCTCACTCCATACCCCACCTGCCTCCCCCTCGTCTAAATTCCCTTCTTGAAACACCCCCTGCTTCAATCTCACTCCCAGACATCTCAGACGATATTCTAGATGCTCCATCTGACTCACAGATGCCAGATCATGGGAGAGATGTGTCAATAGCTTCTGATCTGCGCTCTGCTCCATCTATTTCGCCTCCAAATGTTGCTCCAATACCTCCTCACTCACAGACACCTCCATCCATCTACCATTCACTTCCTCCTTCATCTTCATCATCTTCAACACCTCCAGCTCACCTTCCTCACCATCTTCTTATTCCCCCTCCTCCTCAGCGCCTCAGATGCCCTAGAGACGAATGGCTGCCAGAGCAATAGGCTGTCCCAGATTGCTATAAGCAGCTTAGGGAGCCAACACCAGCGGTGGTCTCTTCAAATGAAGATGATGACTCTGATGATCCCCTTCACATCATCCATGCTGGTGCAGCATCCACAGCTGAGCCGATATCTTATAGACAATCACAGCAACGCTCTGATGCAGATCTGTGGCACAAGGCATGTGAGGAAGAGATGGAGGCTCACAGACTGAATGGCACCTGGGAGATTGTGAAGCTGCCCCCTGGGAAGCGTGCAATTGGTGCCAGATGGTTCATGAAGGTCAAGCACAATTCTGATGGGTTGCTGGACCAGTACAAGGCTAGATTGTGTTATTTGTAGCTAGAGCGTGCTACTTTGTGTTGTTCTGTGACTGTACAGCGCCCCAAGTGGGATTTCCTTATTTAGATATGCTTAGTCAGGTTGTTATATCCTGCAGAGGACGGAAAATACTCCCTTAGTCTTATATCCTCCTATGCAGGTGAGTACTTAGTTTTACTTTGATCAATATAGTCTTATATTCTCCTCTGCAGTCCCCTTGTGTCCCCTGTGACTCAAGGGCCATCTATAGGTCGCATTTTGACACAAGTGACCATGGGTATCATCATTGTTGGTAGTCTTCGGTGGTCGGCCCACTTTAGCCTTCTTCTTAATGGCCATGCATTTCTGTCAGTCTCTCCCCTTTTCTGGGCTTTAGTTGAGGCTGTTGAACGTAAATAAACTTCCCGGTTCCACTGAACGATGTCTGTGTCAAAGTGCGACCTATGGACGGCCCTTGAGTCACAGAGGACACAAGGGGACTGCAGAGGAGGATATAAGACTATATTGATCAAAGTAAAACTAAGTACTCACCTGCAGAGGAGGATATAAGACTAAGGGAATATTTTTCGTCCTCTGCAGGATATACAAACCTGACTAAGCATATCTAAATAAGGATAACCCACTTGGGGCGCTGTACAGTCACAGAACAACACAAAGTAGCACGCTCTAGCTACAAATAACAGTCTGGGCATGCTTCTCTTGTCTTGATCTTTGGCAAAGGAAGAATTCCCATACGTGAGAGGGACTCAGGGCTATCACCACTTGCAGCCTTGAGATCGTGGTATTCTGATGCAAATTGCTCGATCGTTGCTCTGGGAGGGGGCCATGGTGGACTCAGTCTTTGGTGGAAAAGTTTTGTTCCTCATGTGACATTGGCTTCCTTCAGGGTGATTATCTCTTGATCCTGCTGACCCAGTGTCAACTTCAGCTCCACGTGGAAGGCGTTTTTTTCCATGAGTTCTCCTGGTGCATGTTGGACCACTTCTGCCATATTGGAGCTCTGGATGCGCTCAGTCCTCTATGGTAAGTAAACAGCCAAATAGGTCTTACATAGGCCCCAACCCCCCCTGGAATCGCCAATGGATGCTGCTGAGTATACGCACTTAGATCAGTGCTGGGATCAGCACCGAATGGCCATCGGCCCTGTTGCTCAGATGGCTGGCAGATATTGTCCATTGATTGGCCAATGTCGATGCCACTTACAGGGGAAAAGGGAAGGCGAAGGGTCATGTTGAAAAAAAGAGGAGGTATGGACTCCAATTGTAGTGCAAGGGTACTGAATGTGGCCCTTTGCCCCAAATATATTCCCCCAAAATAAGAACAATTGTGTTTCACTCAGGCTGGATCTGCGCCACTTGTCTCTTACCCAGCTTTCTCTAATATGTCTGCAGTTAAGGAAACCACATATAGTCTGCCATTCACCAAAGAAGAAGTACAAGTCATTCATGAGGTGACACTACAAGACCTCCTGCACTTCAGAAACTTTGCCATCCAGAGCCTTCTGCATGAGTGCAATGAGCTCTTGCAAGAGCAGTGCATCATTCTATCACATATTGCACACCTGTCGTTTCTCATTACATGCAGAGTGTTACTTGGGGGAACCCCCTTCGAGTATTCCAACATTGAGTTGTTATCTGAGTACTCGCCAATCAAAATGCAGCCATACAGAATTATGGGTGATGGGTCCATCAGGCAGTATTGGAGGAAGCCACCATCATGTGCTCAGTACCCTCCCAATGTATGTCTTCATGCTCAAAGACTTCAGAATCTGACCTCTTCTCCCCAGAGGCACCAGTTCTTGATAGGCACTCAAACCGATGACCCTACCGATGCAGACACCACACTCACAGAGATCACCCCATTGGTTCAAAGCAGAGAACCCAAGGAAGACAGGAAGAAGAATTAGCATTAGGTTGTGATATTGTACAGTTTGTATCAACCCAATGTCATGACACAAAGTCATCATCTCTTTCCTTGTCTTCCTCAGACAACACATCATTTGCAAATTGTGCAACTTCGAGATATGCATGTCGCATAAGTGAGAACTTGCTTGTAAGCATTATCTGACCAGATGGTTCGACTCACATCTCTGGGATCATTGCAATGACTGAGTGGACTGCTGTGATAGGGATAACCACAACACCACCACATCCAGTAATTTGGTCACATAGGTATACTGCACCACTGGATTCCAAAAGAATTTCTGGATCCAGCTTGGAGAAAAGACTGACCATGGCCAAGGGATACTGGTCATCCCCAAAGTGTATATAGAAATAGTACAGAACGTTGGCTATACAGAGATCTTTGTTGTAATTAACCTGCAACATTGTGCTGAGTGTATGACCTAAGAAAATTTCCGATGGGACTTACCTTGACACAAGATGACCAGCGTGGTTTGGTTGTTATTTGTAGCTAGAGCGTGCTACTTTGTGTTGTTCTGTGACTGTAAAGCGCTCCAAGTGAGTTTTCCTTATTTAGATATGCTTAGTCAGGTTTGTATATCCTGCAGAGGACGGAAAATATTCCCTTAGTCTTATATCCTCCTCTGCAGTCCCCTTGTGTCCTCTGTGACTAAAGGGCCATCCATAGGTCGCACTTTGACAGGTTATGGGCCCTGCCCTGCGCCTTAACTGAACCCAGCTGTCACACCTGCCGCTCTCTTTGCCTCAGCTTGCTCTCAGCTCCTCACACTCATTCCAATCACTCCAATCACCCTCATTCACTTCCCACTCTTCTCATCATCCAAATCACTCCACTCCTTCACACTCCATCGCTCCTACCACATTCACCATGTCTCCACTCAAAGATTCGTCCATATTGTCCATTGCTTTGCTCACAGGCGAAAATTATTGTCTCTGGGCTGATGACATCAAGTCCTGGCTACAGCTCAATGGCCTCTGGAGATTAGTTTCAGGCTCTGAGAAGAAACCAGTTGGAAAACCCGAAGTCCTTGACTCTAAGGGCAATATCGTCACCCCTGCTACGCCTCCAGACGAGGACAAGCTGGAGCGATGGGAGGTGAAGGCTGAGAAGGCTGCGGGAGCTCTCAAGACATCTATGTCTCATGAACTCAGGGTGCTCATTAGGGACTGTGAAGACGACCCTATTGCCATCTGGGACACCCACCCTCAAGGCCCCATGTGTGCAACAGCGGACTGCCCCTCGCTTCAATGCCTATCACACTCTCCTTTCTATCCAGAAAGACGACTCAGAGTCCCTTGAATCGCTCATTAACAAGGTGGATGAGCAAATTAGGGTCATCAAGTCGCTTTCACCCTCTTCCTTCACTCTGGACAACCTCTATGACGAGCTGGCTGTTATGGCAATCATTAGGGCGCTCCCACAGTCATTTGATGAAGTTGTGCGCACCATCTCTGTCCTGGACAAGTTTGACAAGCAATCTGTCCTTCAATAGCTCAGGAACATGGACCAGACGCGTTCTAACCTCTCAGGGACCTCATCTGCATTTGCAGCATCATCTGGACGTCCAAAATCACGTCCCAGAATGCCCCAAGCACTGCATTCCACTCCCTCCTCTCAATCTGCTCAAGGCAGCCCCTCCAGTCGTCCAAAATGCGACTTCTGCTCTCGCTTGGGCCATACTGAGGCCAAATGTTTCCTAAAGGAACGCCTGATGCGTCAGATAAACCTCCCTTCGTCTTCCACAGCCTCACCTGCCTCAATCACACCTCAATCACCTCCAGAAGCCCCACAGTCCGCTTCAGCTGCATCAGCAAGTGCTTTCTCTTCTGCTCTTCAGGACAAGTCTCACACCTCCTGGAATGCAGACACTGGTGCCTCAGCTCATATGACCTTCAATCGCCATTGGATCCGTCATTTGAGGCTGCATCAGGTCGAAATTAGGCTAGTGGATGGGTCTGTGGTCTACTCTGAAGGGGTGGGGTCGGTCCGGTTCAATCCTGTGGTGAATGGCAAGGAGATGGCACCTCTAGAACTCACTAATGTTCTATATGTCCCTGCACTCAGCAGTAATCTATTATCTGTGCTATATCTCACTCTGCATCGCCGTTTCATCGTCTCCATCGAGAAGGACACAATGCACTTCATCAGGGACAACAGGATCACCTTCCAAGCGAAGACTGGGCCTTCAAATGCTGCCTATCTTGTAGGGGACACCATTACAGTGGAGGAGTTCGCTTCATTATCATCTGCCACCACCCTCCCATTGGATTTGGACCTTTGGCATCGTCGCCTTTGTCACCACCACTTGTCAGGCATCAAGAAGCTGCTCTCAGGCAACCTGGTGACCGGTTTGAAGCTTGATTCACAAGCAACACCTGATCCAGTATGCGAAGCCTGTAAAGCTGGCAAGATGCATGCAGATCCCTTTCCATCTTCGACCTCTAGAGCCTCAAAACCGCTTCAGCTAGTCTACAGTGACGTCCATGGCCCTGTGAAGGTGCCCACACATCAAGGGTATCGCTACTGGGTCACATTCATCGATGACTTCTCTCACTTCAAGGCTGTTTACCTCTTGAAGCGAAAGTCTGAGACATTTGCTGCCTTCAAACAATTCAAGGCTTGGGCTGAGAATCTCACTGGAGCAAGACTGGGCACTCTGAGGGACAATAAGGGTGGGGAGTACATGTCTGGTGAGTTTGAAGCATTATGCATTGACCATGGCATCCAGAGGCAGCACACTGTCAGGAATCGGCCTCAGCAGAATGGGGTAGCTGAGCGGGCTAATAGGACGATAGAGGAGGCCATCATCTCGATGCTGCATGAGTTTGGCATGCCTACAGTCTTCTAGGGCGAAGCTCTGGCTGCTTTCATCCACATTAGCAACAAGCTTGTCACCTCAGCACTCTCAGACAGTACACCTTATGAGGCATTCAATGGGAGCAAGCCAGATCTGTCTAGGCTTTGTGCTTGGGGATGCACTGCATATGTGCTAATCCAGAGAGATAAGCGTCCACTTGGGAGCCTTGGATTGCACATGGAGAAGTGTGTATTCATTGGATACCCCCAGGGCTACAAGGGATGGAAGTTCTACAACCCTGTGACCAAGAAGGTGCTAATTTCGGAGAGGGCTGACTTTGATGAATGCTTCTTCATGCTCCAGGCTCACTCTATACCCCACCTGCCTCCC
The DNA here is from genome assembly GCA_021527035.1 of Lactarius vividus. Lineage (NCBI taxonomy): Eukaryota > Fungi > Basidiomycota > Agaricomycetes > Russulales > Russulaceae > Lactarius > Lactarius vividus. Next base: position 8,306 of record JAKELG010000218.1, on the reverse strand, counting down.
CCTCGTTCCAATTCCCTTCTTGAGACACCTCCTGCTTCAATCTTACTCCCAGACATCTCAGACGATGATCTAGACGCTCCATCTGACTCACAGATGCCAGATCATGGGGGAGATGTGTCTATAGCTTCTGATCTCCCCTCTGTTCCCTCTATTTCGCCTCCTAGCGTCACTCCAATGCCTCCTCACTCACAGACACCTCCATCCATCTACCATTCACTTCCTCCTTCATCTTCATCCCCTTCAACACCCCCAGCTCATCGTCCTCACCATCCTCTTATTCCCCCTCGTCCTCAGTGCCTCAGACGTCCTAGAGATGAATGGCTGCAAGAGCATGGGCTGTCCCAGATCGCTACAAGCAGCCTAGGGAGCCAACACCAGCTGTAGTCTCTTCAGACGAAGATGATGACTCTGATGATCCCCTTGACATCATCCATGCTGGTGCAGCATCCACAGCTGAGCCGATATCTTATAGGCAATCACAGCAACGCTCTGATGCAGATCTGTGGCACAAGGCATGTGAGGAAGAGATGGAGGCTCACAGACTGAATGGCACCTGGGAGATTGTGAAGCTGCCTCCAGGGAAGCGTTCAATTGGCTCCAGATGGTTCATGAAGGTCAAGCACAATTCTGATGGGTTGCTGGACCGGTACAAGGCTAGATTGGTGGCCAAGGGCTATTCTCAGCGTCCTGGCTTTGACTTCAAGGAGACATTTGCTCCCACAGTTCACTATTCCACCATTCGCATTGTACTTGCCTTGGCTGCTCTGGAAGACCTTGAACTTCGCTCCATTGATGTCTCTCATGCATATCTCAATGGCACTCTGGAAGAAGAGATCTATATGCTGCAGTGCAACCTGAGGGATTTGAAGCAGGTGGTCCAGATCATGTCTGTAAGCTGAGAAAGTTGTTGTATGGCTTGAAGCAAGCAGGCAGAGTCTGGAACAAGACCCTTCACTCTGTGCTCACTTCTATGGGCTTCAATTGCGTCCAATCCGACCATGGGCTGTACATCTATCTCAGGGATGATGTGAGGATCTTGATGCCTGTGTTTGTGGATGATATCACACTTGCCTGCAAGGATGGTGCCAAGATTTACTCTATCATCCAAGAGCTCTCCACACACTTCAAATTGCGAGATCTTGGCCCCACCACACAGCTACTTGGCCTAGAGATTCACAGAGACCGTCCCAATCGCTCCCTTTCCATTTCACAAAGCCAATACATCTCCAATCTCATCCAAGAGCATGGTCTCAGCGATTCAAAGCCTGTCTCGACGCCTTTCAACCCCAGAACACGTCTATCCACCTCTATGTGCCCTCAGAACGATGCAGAAGCCCCAGAAATGCGCCAGCACCCTTATATCTCCATGGTTGGCTGCCTGATGTATCTTGCAGTCACCATAAGGCCAGACATCGCCTATGCTGTCGGAGTTCTTGCCAGATTCAACTCCAATCCTGGCCTGTCTCATTGGCAAGCTGCCAAGCATGTTCTTCACTCTTTGAAGGGCACAGTCGACTACAAGCTTGTCTACAAACCCTCCACCTCACCTGAGCCATTCATCACTTACTCAGATGCCGATCATGGTGGAAATCCGGACAATGGCAAGTCCACAGGTGGATATGTGGTCAAGATTGGCTCTGGAGTGGTGTCTTGGAGCTCTAAGTTGCAGCCTCTGGTTTCCCTGTCCACAACTGAAGGGGAGCACATTGCTGCCGTTGAGGCAGGCAAGGAGATCCTGTGGATGCATCAGTTCATGGGGGAGCTTGGGTACAAGATCTGTGGGCCATCACTGCTTAGAATGGACAATCAATCGGCCATTGCAGTGATCAAGAACCCAGAGTATCACAGCAAGATGAAGCATCTTTGCCTTCGTCTCTTTTGGCTTAGAGATAGATGCTGTTCAAGATGGCCTAATCACTCCTAGCTTTGTCACAACGCAGGAGATGGCTGCTGACATCTTCACAAAGGCTCTTGACCGATTTAAGGTTGAGAAATGTGCCATTATGCTTGGTTTGGTTATTTAGGATTTTGGATGGCTGCACAGTCATGGGGGAGTGTTATTTGTAGCTAGAGCGTGCTACTTTGTGTTGTTCTGTGACTGTACAGCGCCCCAAGTGGGATTTCCTTATTTAGATATGCTTAGTCAGGTTTGTATATCCTGCAGAGGACGGAAAATATTCCCTTAGTCTTATATCCTCCTCTGCATGTGAGTACTTAGTTTAACTTTGATCAATACAGTCTTATATCCTCCTCTGCAGTCCCCTTGTGTCCTCTGTGACTAAAGGGTCATCCATAGGTCGCACTTTGACATTGGTCAAGACATTCACCTCTTGCCAGACAGACCGTGCTTTCTGTCTATTTGGGAGTTGGAGCTTTCCCCAACAACAGACAGCCTGTGGTCATGTGTCTGCATTTGGCCAGTTTTGTGTGTGCCAATAAACCTTCAGTGCCTTGCGTTCATTGTCTTCAAGAGGCAAGGGAAATTCCTCACACTGCAGGAGAAATGCATACCCAATGTAGCCCTCGCATTCACGCACACCATTCAAAAGCGAAGTCACAGTGTCTTCACCCACCTCAAATTGAATTTCTGGAAAGTGGGCCTGTAACGAATCTGTGCATGCAGAACAGCTCACTGAGTGAGATTCACAATCATGTCATGAGATTCACAATCATGTCATGAGATTCACGAACATGTCATGATCCTGTCATATTTCCTGGCCAAGATTTCCTATTGCAGTCTCCAGGGTCCATTGCGCATAGCATGCGAAGGGGCCGAGTTGAAATGTCTCAGGTACAATGTGTGTAAGGAGGTGGATACTCTGGTGGACAAAGTGGATCTGCAACTCCTTGCATTGGTAATAGAGCTCCTCAAATTCGCAAACAAAGTCCATTAGTAGATTGTGCCCTTGTAGGAGATCTTGGTACGGGATATGAGGATGCTGTAAGATGCAGATTGCAGCCAAAAGTTTACAACAGTTTTTCCAGTATTTCTGAGGAAGCAGATTGCGAAGAAGTATCGGACACAGACCATAGACGTATTGCTGAAATTCCCATGCCTTGTAGCCAGAGTTAATCTTCTTTGCAGGATCTTGAGGAGCACACCCAAATGACAAGGGAAGGAAGGGAATTGCTCTAGTGACAGTTTCCCCATGCACATTCCAGAGTGTGGGATTGTGAAAGAAGATGGCCCAGTCCCAGCTAGACCTATCATACAGGTCATAGACATCAAGCTTGCCAGTAAAGAGTTTGATGAGGAGATCAGGATCATTGAGTACCAAAAGATGCATGATATCCATAGTAAACAGGCTTGGAATGGGGAGTGGCAGATGAGGAAGACCACTGAAAAGAGTCTGCTTGGAGAGTCCTGTAGCCAAGCGCTGATACTTGTACTCAGTCTGAGTCCTAGAAGGTAGCAACAATTCCATATTATTCCTGTATTTACAAGCAAGATCAGTGCAGTATTTGGAGAGGTTGTTGCAAGTGACATGAGGGTGAAGACACCCTTCGATGCCATAGCCATCTGGTAGGTTCATGACTGGATAGTAGTAGTGACCATTACCTGTATGATGTCTACTCAGCATATTGCAGACTAACCGACAGCCATAGCAACCACTATCACCCACTGTTCCTTACATAACTGCACTGGCAGGGCTATCTGCAGTCCCAAAGACAACCAGCAGGTATGAGCGAACAATGGTATCTTTGGAGGTGTTGTAGACTTGGAGGCCATTGTGCTGTAGAGATACAATGTGTTGGAGTGACGGAAACATAAATAAGTTGATGTCTGATGGCTTGTTGGGTCCCAGAACAATAGCACCTGGGATTAGGAATGCCTTCTTGTATTGCATAGCTGGTGGGAGGTTGTGAATGACCCAGATGAAAAACCAGGCTTCAGAGGGATGGTCAGTGCAAAGCTGGGCACCATCAATCGAGAACTGTTGAATATGGTGGGAGTTTCTCCTATCAGTTTGTCTTGTATTCCCAGTCCTACTCCTACTGGGGCATCAGGCGGTCCTCCACCAGGTGGCCCTCCTCCAGGTGGTCCTCCTCCAGGGAATCCTCCCGGGAATCCATCTCCAAACCCTCTTGGTGGTTCACCCAGCAGCCCTCCTCTGGATGGCAGGTTGGGTTGGTCTGGTCCAATTGGTCTGGTGATGGCTGCATCATCTGCGGTCATTTGATGTCCTGTGTGTGGGTTGATGGGTAGGAGGATTGCTTCTGCTTCCTCGCAGATCCTCCGTGCTTCTTCTTGCGCCATCTGCACCAGTTGTTCAGTGGTGTAGGTGGCAGTGGCCATGTTGATTGCAGGGGAGAGTACATTTATGGTTTCAGTTGCCTGGATGTGGAGGGACTCTGCTTGTCTGATGAGGCTTTGTTCATCTATGTTGGCAGGTATTGGCAAGGGGCTTCAGCTGCTTTCTGATTCTTCTGGCATTTGTGATTTGGACTCACTTTCTTCAGCCTGTCCATCAATGTGTCCCCACAAGTTTTGGTCTGTGGGTATGTCTCTGATGTTGATGTTGCAGCAGTAGTTTGGTCCCGCTGGTCTGATTGCATCCCAGCAATTGTCTACAGGGTTCCAAGTAACTTCCACCCAGCACAGATGATCAAAGTTAAACTCAACAGGTTAGTAGCATGTGGGGGCTGCTGCAAAATCTATGAAATACCCTTTGTCGTCTCAGTATTCTCTCCAATGTGCTTCTCTGAGGAAAATGAGGGGTACATTGCAGCTTCCTCTTCTTTCCAAGGGGTAGGGTTGGAAAGTGGTCCAACATTCTCGAGTGGTAAACACCATGCTGGTGATCTTGGTCTTAATGTAACACTTCCACTGTAGTGTCAGTCTGACTTGGACTCTGGAAGGGTGTTCAGGACTTAGTGTCAAGTTCCTCTGTACACAGATAAGTCAATGTGACAGGAAAACACCATGAGGGATCTCCTAAGAGAATGTGTATGCCTCTCAGGTGGAAACTTCCCTCTCTAGTGGGGAGTTGGTGTTGTAACACAAAGGGGAGAACAAAAGGCAAGTGGATTGAAGAAGACCAAGATAGTGAGTCTTGGTCTTCACCTGCAGTCTTATATACATTAACAGGGTCTCTTTAAAGCTCCCCTCCAATCACCCACAACCAGTAGCATAACTAACTTGAACCCTAGTACAACTATCCTAGGAATCAGTCAGCCAGTTCCACCACATGACATCATACATCCACTTCCAAGGCTGAGACAATCAGATTATCATACAGAAATGAAGGCAAGTCGTGACACAATGCCTGCCAAACATGGCTGTTAAAGTGACACTGCATGACCAAATTTGCATCGGGGGGTAAAGTTGGTTGTGCTCCATAGGAGCCAAAATAAAATAAGCAAAAACAGCATTGAATAGGATATCTGTTCTTCTGTTGGTATGTACAATATGAAGGAGCCATGACGTGTTGTTAAAGCTACAGAAAATGAAAACTCAATTTTTGCATAGGTATGACCACACTAGTACCTGGGTCTCTTTAAGGGGTGTGAAGGCCTAGATAATAGTCAAACACAGAAGTCCTTCCCTCTGACACAACTAGGAGTCACTACTATAACTAGAAACTGCTATACATTAGTGCCAAGACCCTTAATGTGTTATTTATAGCTAGAGCGTGGTAATTTGTGTTGTTCTGTGACTGTACAGTGCTCCAAGTGGATTTTCCTGATTTAGATATGCTTAGTCAGGTTTGTATATCCTGCAGAGGACGGAAAATATTCCCTTAGTCTTATATCCTCCTCTGCAGGTGAGTACTTAGTTTAACTTTGATCAATATAGTCTTATATCCTCCTCTGCAGTCCCCTTGTGTCCTCTGTGACTCAAGGGCCATCTATAGGTCACACTTTAACACAACTAACTGCCATGGACCCTCAGGTACTTCTTGCAGCTGAATAACTGCTTTGGGGTGTAGATCTTTGTGATAGCACTGGCATCAATCACATCCTTCTATGTATGAGGCAATGAAGCCTGCCATGTGTGGCCACCAATAGTAGTGGCTAACCAGCTTGATGGTTCTTCCCATGGTGACTGGCTGTAATCATATTGTGGCACAACTTAATCATGTCTTGACATAAGGCATGATTGTTGGGAACATAAAGTTTCCCCCTGTGATAGACCAAACCATCTTCTTCTTCCCACAGTGCTACTCCATCCATGAGAGCCTTAGGAATGGTCTTTTGTAATGACTTAAGACCCTTGATGACTTTGGCTTCTTTAATGGATGTGAGTCTTATGCAACTGCCTAGGGAATTAACTTCTGGCATGAAGTGAGCTTTTGTGGCATTGAGGAAGTGCCTAGGTTGTAATACTTGAACCTGGCAATTATCCTTGTTATCCTTAACATGGTCTTTAGAGAATTGGCTTAATGCATCAGCTTGCATAGAGTCTCCTTTCTTATAAGTGATTTTGAAGGTGAAGCAACTTAAGTATAATGCCCAGCGAGCTTGCCGGCAATTTAAGTCCTTCATACTGGCCCACCATTCCATGTTTTTGTCAAAGTGCAACCTATGGATGGCCCTTGAGTCACAGAGGACACAAGGGGACTGCAGAGGAGGATATAAGACTAAGGGAATATTTTCCGTCCTCTGCAGGATATACAAACCTGACTAAGCATATCTAAATAAGGAAAACCCACTTGGAGCGCTTTACAGTCACAGAACAACACAAAGTAACACGCTCTAGCTACAAATAACAGTTTTTGTGGTCAGTGATCACTTCAAAGGAGATGCCTTTGAGGAAATGTCTCCAGTCTTCTAAGGCATGGATTAAGCCAAGCATTTCCCTGTCATAGATTTCATAATTGTGTTCCTCTTTGCTCATAGACTCAGAGTGGTATGTGACAGGGTGCCAAAGACCATCAGGATACTTTTGAGTAAGTATGCTGTCTGTAGCAAATCCAGAGGCATCTGTTTTGACTTGTGTGGGGGGAGCCATGGATTGTAAACCTTTAGAATAGGTTCTTGTATGAACCACTCCTTAAGCATGCCAAAAGCTTCCTGCTGCTCCAGATTCCAGTGCCACAGAGTGTCCTTCTTCATCAGGTCATGTAAGGGTTGGGCGATTGTCACAAAATCCTTAATGAACCTATGATAGAAGTTGGTGAACCTGATAAAGGCCCTTACATCTTTTAGGGTCATCAGGGTAGGCCACTCCCTTACTGTGGAGACCTTGCCAGGGTCCATCTGCACTTCTCCAGGATGGATAATCATCCCTAAGTACTCCATTTCACATTTCTTGAAATTGCACTTTTTGGGTTTAAGATAGAGGTTATGATCCTGCAGCTGTTCCAACACCTCTCTGACAATCTTTCGGTGGTGCTTAAGCTCATGGCTGTAGATCAGGATGTCATCATGTAGATGGCAACCTCTCCTTTTGCAATGAGATCTGCAAATACTGTGTTCACAAGGGCTTTGAAGGTGGTGGGACTGTTGGTCATGCTGAAGTACTGTTTGTATAGTCCACAATTGGTGACAATAGCACCCTTTCATTTGTCTCCACTTTGGATATGAATATTGTGATAACCCCATCAAACATCAAACCTAATGAAGTACTCTGCTCCTTGCAACCAGTTGATAATGTCAGCTGCAAGTGGAAGTGGGTGTTGGTTCTTTATAGTGATTTTAGTAAGACACCAATAATCTTGGACTAGACAGAGTTTTCCATCTTTCTTTTTGATGAAGAACACTGGGGAGGCCATTGGTGTCTTAGATGGGACCAGATATCCTTTACCAATGTGTTTGTCCAAGAACTTATCTAATTCCACTTGCTCTGTGGGTGACATGGGATACGTCTTAACCTTCCAGTGCTTAACTGCATCCGGCTCTAGGTCAATGGCATGATCCCATGGTTGATGCTCTGGGAGCCTTTGGGATTCTTCTTTGGAGAATACTTTTGCAAAGTCACAATAGTGGGAGGGGACCATTTCTTCAAAAGTCTTCTTAGGTTTAACATTCTCAGCAATCTGCTGGGAGTATGTGAAGCCTGCTAAGCAGAAGACTTTATCATGGACTGTGTCCAACACTTTCTCCACAAGGAGACAGCAACGTTCCATATGGTTTGCCATAATGTGCGTCACCTCTATCCCATGTTCCTCAGGTGCTATTTCAGTGTGGAACTGAGACACATTGTGCCTTCCTGCCAATCTATTTGCATTTTCTGGTTCCTTAGCCAAGGTAGTCCCAATATGACATTTTCAGGTCCAAGAGATGTGACATAGAAATCATATTTTTCTTCTGTTGGACTGACTCTGAGATTTAGTCAAACTTTATGGGTGATACTACCAGCTTCA